>VZQC01010238.1:6041341-6101493 GCA_009823505.1 Rhizomys pruinosus | reverse complement strand
TCTTTTTGGTACCATTTGCTTGGAATATTTTTTTCCATCCTTTCACTTTAAGGTGGTGCCTGTCCTTGAAGGTAAGATGTGTTTCTTGTAGACAGCATATCGATGGATTCTGTTTCCTAATCCAATCTCCCAGTCTATGTCTTTTGATTGGGGAATTTAGTCCATTAATATTTAATGTTATGACTGATAGGTTTGTGTTGCTTCCTTTCACCTTATTATCCATTTGCTGTTTTGGTTTAGGTTTCTACTTCTGCAGTTATGCTTTTATTGATTTCTCTTTCTAGATGCCTGGGGATGGTTGCTCCTTTCTTCTGTCCTTTGAATTGTTCAAGTATTCTCTGAAGGGTTGGTTTTCTGGACATGTATTCTTTCATCTTGTTTATGTCATGGAAGGTTTTTCTCTCTCCTTCAACTATAATCGACATTTTTGCTGGGTCTAGTTACCTGGGTTGGCATCTATTGTCCTTTAACACTGGGAATGCTTTGCTCCACGTTCTTCTTGCTTTCATAGTTTGCATTGAGAAGTCAGTTGTAATTCTGATAGGTTTCCCCTTATAGATCACTTGTTATTTTTCTCTTGTGGCTTTAATTATTTTGTCTTTGTTTTGTGTGTCTAGCATTTTAACTATGATGTGGTGTGGAGAGTTTCTTTTCTGATTTTGTCTGTTAGGAGTTCTATGTGCTTCTTATATTTGTATTTGTATGTCTTTTTAGTTTGGGGAAGTTTTTATCAATTATTCTGTTGAAAATATGATCAATACCATTCTCTTGGGGTTCTTCTCCTTCCTCTATTCTTATGATGCAGAGTTTGATCTTTTCACAGTGTCCCACAGTTCCTGGTTGTTCCACTTTTGTGTATTTTTAAATTTTTCATAATCTTTCCTTGAGGTTTTTAGTTGTTCTGTGTTATCTTCCAGGTCTGATATTCTTTGTTCTGCTTCCTCCATTCCACTTCTGAGGCTTTTTCTATTCCTTTACTCTTGATTGGATGAGTGTTTGATTTCCTTTTTCATTTTGTCTTCTGATTTCTTTAGTATTTCCACTTCCTTTTGGAGCCTCTCAATCTCTTCCTGTAGCTCTTTGCTTCACTGGTTGGTTTCCTTATCTTTTTCAGCATGGGATCTTTTCAGTGTTTCTACTTCCTTCTAGAGTTTGTCATTCTCTCTCTCTAGGTCCTTCTTGAGTTCTTCATTGTCTTTTCTTAGTTCTTTGATTTGCTCTTTATAATCTTGATGTCCTTTAAGTATGTTCCCAGTTGTGTTTCTGATATCTGTTTCCTTGGACATCCCCAGGGGGATCCCACTATAGGAATCTTCCATAGGGTTGTTAGAGCTTGCTTTGGGTTTATCCTGCCCCTTTCCTATGTTGTCTCTTCTTCATGTTCCTGGCATATGGGCTTCTCCTTGCCTGTATTCCAATGTGGGTCCCAAATGCCTCTTCACTGTGTTGAAGGCTTGCTTTGCTTGCCTCCTTCAGATGCCTTGGGGGGGGTGCTCTTTAGGCAACCCCTGTACCTGCACTACCCTAACTTTTATACCAACTGGGAGGATAACTCCACCCCCACAGCCACAAAAACCAATTAAGCCAAAGACAACTGAATTAAATCAAAGAACAATTAACCTTGCTGAAGCACCCAGCTCCTACCTACCTTTCTGCACTTCAGCTGGTCTTGGGAGATCTCCTATTATTTTTATCTTATGTGTATGAGAGTATTGCCTGCATATGTATAAATGTACCCATGTCATGGAATGCCTGCAAAGGTCAGAAGAGAGTATCATATTCCCTTCAACTGGAGTTATGGATGGTTGTTAGCCATCATGTTGGTGCTGGGAACCAAATCCTGCTGCTCTGAAAGAGTAGCCTGTGCTCTTAACTACTGAGTCACATCTCCCACTCCTAGGACTGTTAATGTTTGGCAGGGATGTATTGTTTGGGGTCTTGGTATTATTTCTTGTTTTGGTTTTGGCATATAGATTCCTTTTGTTGCTTTTTTTCTGGTGGGAAACACAAGTTTTCCTTTTTTTTTGAGCTTAATTCTGCTTGTACTACTGATATAGCTTTCCTCTCTTCCAATTGGATTATGAAATATTAGTTGGTCTAGGCTTCAGATTATTACATGATTGTATATTGCAGGGACCAGGTGGATCCATTCAGTTCAATCAGCAGCTCTCCAGGAGGGCAAAGGCGCTCTGGCTAGTTAGGAGCACTTCAGTAGCCTCAGCTGTATTGAGCCAACATCCAAGGAGAGGAGATGGGAAATGAATGTGCCAAGCAGGGAAGCCTAAGCCGTGGAGCAGTGGGAGAGACTGCAGATGGTCCAAGAGAAGGGGATAAGTGCAGCCAGATTTGGGCAGCTCAGCCCTGGAGTCTGATTCAGGGGCTCTCAGGGACCCTCAAAAGATCCGAGTTCCAGGAGTGTTGATGGGACAATATAATGCTATATAATGTCATTTTTGTAAAAAGAAAAATAGTAATTCTCTCTGTAAATAAATTTAAAATAGTTTTCATGTATAATTTTTATGCATTCATACAACAAAGTGTGAAATGTGCAACGCTACACTGTTAAATCATATATGGTTTTATTCTTTTGGTGAGTCTCTTGCATAGTAAATAAATAAAGCAAAAGCCTTATCAAATTCATTCATGCAGTGAACGTCTGCCTGAATAAAATTGAAGTTAGCTAAAAAATAATTAAGCTTCTTGGAAGACGCAGAAAGCTTTATTGCTTTTTTGTTCCATTTTTTCAGTTATGCAGTGAATTTTAGAGACTATCCAGTTACAAAAATATCCAATTTAAATTTTAGGTATTATTCTCCAGGACCTTATGGTGGATTTGTTTTTATAAAATATTTTATAATTTTTGCATTTTACAGAGTTTTTTATCTGCCACTACCCAAAAGATTTCCTGTAGGATTCTAGTTATAAAAAATGTAGGTGATATAGATTATATATATGCCTATATGTATAATATAATAATGTATACATATATGTATATATACATATATTCAGAGATAAAGTGGTAATGAAAATCTGCCAAAACACTCTTCTTCAATAATGAGAAATGGACAGAATCAGGAAGTGTTGTAGAAATTGAGGGCAGCTCAGTATTAAAGCAACTGCTTTTCACGTGTAAAGTCTTGGGTTCTGCCACCAGCAATGCGAAAGAAACAAGCAAGCAAAAAAAAGGAATTTATATGAAGTAAACCTATTTTGCATTACTCTTAGGTTTTCTAAATCTTTCTGCCTAATTTGAAGTAGTTGTTTGACAGAAGTTAAAATATTAGTGCTAAACACTTAAACATATGGTTATGGTGTATGAAGCTACTACTTCAAAAACAATTTTTTTTCATTCTGCTATGTGGGATTATTAATCAAGACTATTCCATTTACTAGTTCCAAGGTCTGATTTAAAATAGCTGAAGCACATTGCAGAGGCTATTGATTTACTCCAAAGACCATATACTACCTGCCTCTCACCCAAACCCTGCAACTAAACAGCTGCAGGAGCAGCATTGTTCTCTGCCTTGACACATCTGCCTCCTACACCCACTCAGGCATAACATGCTGACACAAGTTTTGATACTAGTAGGGGATCTCATGCTGTCATTAGCTCACAAGGCGGAATAAAAATTATTGTCCTTTATGGTTGGTAGGATAAAATAGATCACCAACTTAGATAGTTGTCTTGTGAGGAAACCATATAAAATGTTCAGTTCCTAATACCACTGCAGCCTTGTATAGAATTGTCAGACTAACAATAAAAAAAGAGAGAGAGACATGGGACTGGAGAGATGGTCTAGCGTTTAAGAGCGCCAACCGCTCTTACAGAGGACCCAGGTTCGATCCCCAGCACCCACATGGCAGCCGAGAACCGTCCGAAACTCCAATTCCAGGAGAACTCCAGTTCCAGGGGAATCCGACACCCTCTTCTGACCTCCACGGCATTGCTCGACACGGGTGCACAAACTTGCATGCAGACAGTACATTCATACACATACACGTACAGAAATAAATAAAATTAATTAAAAAAAAGAATGAGTGAGTGAGTGAGTGTTAATAAGTCAGCTAACTAGATAGCTAGTTAGTTCTAGTTAGTTTAAAAAAAAGAGAGAGAAGAAAGGAGATAATTCTAAAAGTTGACTAAGGTGAGTGTCAAATCAATAAAATAAATTTTATCCACAAAGGAGATTCTAGTATTCTCTCATAAGACAGGGAATTAATAGCTATGGCTTTTATTATAATGCAATTTGTAATTGTCCAAAGCAAATCAAAAGAAGAGAATGTGATCTTTGGTCAACAGAAGACAACTGTGTTCACTGTTAATTTGAGCAGACATCACAATGTAAAACAAAAGCTCTGCGACCAAACCTTGTCAGTTAGATTATAAATAAATTCTGCTGACAGGAACCTCCTTTGACTCCAGAAGCCAGTGTCAGGGGAGGTCCCGTGAATGGCTAAATGTCTGTCAAAGTTCACAGTCAAGCAGAGCTTTTGAGCACAGTTTACGTGGCATCAAGAAGCTGGAGGTGATGTTCATTATCTTTTTTTGGGGGGGGTCTTTTTTGAGACAGGGTCTCCCTGTAGCCCCAGCTGTCCTGGAACTCACTACGTAGACCAGGCTGGCCTTGAACTCACAGAGATCCATCTGCCTCTGCCTCCCAAGTGCTGGGATTACAAGCATGCACCACCATTCCCAGCAGTGAGCATTATAAGAATCTAGGTGACTGAGGGCCTTGGCTTTTGTTGTTCTTGTTGTGCTTGTTTTCTTTTCCATGCATATATTATATAAATATCCATATATGTATATATTATATTTTATATTCTTTTAGTAATTTTTCAGACAAGTTCTTCCTGTACTGGAACTCTCTATGTAAGCCAGGCTTGCTTTCTAGTATTTTAATTTGCAGAAATGTTCAAAATGAAAGATAAAGTTGGGGTAAGCAAATTAAAATTGATGCCTTCCATAAGTTAACAGAATGATGGCTCAATTACCTATTTACTGGCCTCGAGCATAGTGTGAGGAGGCATTTTCTAATGTCATTTCATATCACTGGTGCTGAATGCCCTGCAGTTTTCATTCTCACTGACTTCCAAATTAGGTCTCAGAGCCTGTAGAGTTTACCTCTTTGTAGTAACTAAGGAAACACTTCTCACTGTGAGGCCCTGACTCATAGAGTGTTGCAGGACAGGGGCAGATGTCAGAGAACCTGACTGCTAGGATGATGGAGGATTAAGCTCTAGCATGTCGGACCCCCTCTGCCAGAGGGAATTGCAATGAGGTCAAACCTGATACCAGGCTGAGAAACCATCCATTCACTTCCTGTGGGATTCCTTTTTTTTTTTTTTTTTTTTTTAATCATTTTTGGGATGCCCTATTTTACCTGTCTGATGCTTCTTTGGAGACAAATTTACCTAGAACACAAGGAAAATATATTTCTTATTATAGTTTTAAAAATAGTCAAATAACAATGACCCATAAATATGTTTATAAAATGTCTGTTTCACTGGAGTAGCTGTTTAAAATAAAAACTGACGTTTCATATTTGAGAACATGATTGATACTTCTCAGTTCTCCAAATCTATTTTTTCATCATTAGCAAAACCACATCAAGAGTTTCTATATTGTTACTTCCTGTTTTCAATATACCCACTGTTCCACTAGTCATTTAAGCAGAACTCGCTCTCTAACCACAGCTAGTTCTGCTTCATGAGATTCCTGATACACAATCCTATACTTTTCTCCAATTTTTCTCATTTGCTTGAAAATATGATTCAAATTCAGTTTGCTGTTCACACCATAGAGACAATTATGTGAATTCAAATATAATGGGTTCCTTCCACCTGATCAGGCCACATAGCTTCCAGAATAAGTTAGAACAAATAGTATTTCCAAGGCATGAGCCTCAGCAGGCAAATGAAAGACTAGGTTAAGGCTTTGGAGTCATAAATGTGACAGTATGGAAATCTGGAACAAAGAGGGCTCTTATCAAGAGGAATGGAGGAGGTATCACAGTAAGCAGGATGAGGTGTAGGTCTTTAAGGGCCACCCGAATGTCAACTGTCATTTTATTTATCATGTTGCAAAGAATACATCTGGGGTATTCATGGCAGAGGCAGTGTTGTGAACAGGCATGAATATTTCATTTTAATACATTGCATTTAAAACAGAAAACGGGGCGGAGGGCATGGTCCTAGCGGTTTTAAGGCACCGACAGCTCTTGCCAGGGAACCCGGGTTCGATCCCAGCACCCACATGGTGGCTGAAGAACCGTCTGTGACTCGGTTCCAGGAGAACTCCAGTTCCAGGGGGATCCGACCACATCTTCTGACTCCGCCGGCATGCGACGACACGGGTGCGCAGACCTGCATGCAGAAATACATTCATACACATAAAAAAATAAATAAATAAAAATGTTAAAAAAACGTTGAAAAAATAAAAAATTAAAACAAAAGATTAATAAACATTTGGACCTTACAGTATCCAATGAAACTCTGGAACATGGTTTCACCTGTTTAATGTGAACAGGTGACTGACTGACTCAATCACCCAACACCATCTAGCCTAACTGTTTGAAATGCTACATTAGCTAGTATTTATTTTATGACTTTTAACAAAGTGGCAACTTTGAGCCTCAGTTTCACCTCTGTATAATGGAGATGACTAATACTGGCCTCTTTGGGATGATCATAAGATATATATTAAAATAGGCAAAAAAGGAGATTCAACATTTTTATTACTAGTCATTTGTTTTTATAGTAGTATTAGGTTTTCTTGTTGCTATACAGTGCAGTGTAAGGAATATATAATGTTATTATGCAGTATGTTGATACTGGAAACTGAGAGGGCTCAAATGACCCCACATACATTCAGTTAATCCACCTACTTCTATGGTAAACTAGACTCATATGACAATAAATGAAAATGAGAAACGACGCATCTCTTTTTTTTTTTTTTAAATATAATGTTTCATTTGCAGTGCTTTGTGGCATCTTCATACCTTTTTTATCCAATTCAGTTCAGGGCACCCTTTCCCTTCCCCCCAACCCCACCCCAGCCCGATCAATGCTTCTGCCATAACTGTCCTGCATCTTTTCTCTCGAGTTTTTTTTTTCATTTTTAGCTATAAGATGATACCATGCGTACAAGCATCCTTCATGCATAAAGCTATCTGCAGGTGTTGTGCCCAACACCTACAAGCCCCATCATCCAGTGGGGGTGTACAGGTTGTTGTTCAATCAAGTTGATCCCACAATAGTGTCCAGCTACATTGCTGTAGTTTCACCATTCACCCCATCGCACAAATTCGTACCCCCCTCTTACTCACCACACCCCCTCTTCCGCATGTTGTTCCTAGGTCTTAGAAAAGGGGACACAGGTGGATGAGAGGTAAAACAGTCCACACTCTCTGGGAGCTGTTGACTTGACTTCTGGTCAATTCTGGCTGTTTTTCCTTTCCATGGGCTGACCAGTTTGTCCAGGAAAGATACCTTCGGATCCTACTAATATGCACAAGCAATTAGGAATATATAGGTATTTAAGCAGCACTAATGATTATGGTTAGGTTACTTTTTAGGCAATAGACACATGTTTGGATAGGTTAATCCATGAATTCAATTTCCCCCGTTATATTGACAGGGTATTATGTGGCTTAAACACTAACCATGTAGAGATGTAAGTTGTGGCACCGCCATAGTTATTCTCCAAGGGGAGAGCCAATAGCCCAACTAGATTTGGGATATATAGGACATGGCTGCCCCACTGCGGACATGTACTTCCAAGCAGGTTGAGGTGTTTAGCTGGTGGCTGGGATGGTGGAGTGCTTGACTCTAGGGAACCCATATTTGCTTATTGGTTTATAGGGCGTTGGTAACACTCTCTGTGACATTCCAGAGGCCATCTGTCACTTGCATGTATGTCTTCACATACCATCCCTGCCACTGTTAACGTCAAGGTACTGTTGCGCAGCAGGGTCTTATTGCCTCTCCTCCTAGGTATCCAAACTAGAGGCAAGGAGCCCTTACCTTTTGTGGGCCTTGGATACCCTGGCCAAACAATCCCCTGGTAGAAAATCCATTGCTGTGTCAGAGCTCCATGTATTAATATATTTGCCTGAGTGCATAGCCCTAGGACTTTATTATATTTGGTTCTGAAACAGAGGGAGTAATCCATTCCACAGTTCCATGTCTAGTACAATTAAAGAAAGCCAGTTTTTTACCGGTTTTATAGGAGATTACCTCTACAATAGTTGGTCTCCAATTTACAGTTGGGGAGCGACCTCATCAGCTTGTCATATTTCTCCTTGTTATGGGGGGAAGGCAAGAAGTCCTCATATCAAACCTTTGTTGCACCTAGAAGGTCAGTTTCATTATGGACTTCATTATAACTTAGTGCTTAATGTAGGATCCACAGAGGGGTTCGATGTTTAGGCAATCTGAGGCTTTTCTTCCTTTGAAGTTCAGACGGGCAGCCTTTCCGTTGCCACTTTTTGGTAATCCTACTCAATCAAACCTGTATCTTTTCTTTCTCAGCCGTTATTAGTGGTGATGTTTTGTCCTGTTTGAACAAACAAATCTTTTCCCCATAGTTTTAGGTTTACAGATTGAATTGCGGGGGTGTGATTGAAAGGTTCATGTCTTTTCGTATCCCCCCCCCCCCTTTTTTTTTTTTTAGCGTTGAGTCTCCAGAAGAGTAGTTAGATTACATCCCATGACTGGGGAGTCACCCAGGTCCAGTAGGGATTGTCACAAAGGATTCCCATGTTTTGTGGGGGGACCGAGTAGATGATTAAGTTGGGAAGCCAAACTTAATTTTCGTATTAAAAATCTCTTAAAGAAGCTACAGGTGATACTGTACAAAGAGAAATATAGAGAACAATTTGTATTGCCAATCCCAAAGTTTTTGCTCTACAAATTTTACTTAAAACAAATGGTGGCAGCAGACGATTAATATCTTCCATTTAATTCATTGAGATCATTACCACATTTTTATTCAGATTCTGATTAAACCAATGTTTTTATTAATATAACATCAGGTTTACTTTCTTACTTTTGACTAAGTTCCAAACACAGTGTCCTGTAGACAGTGTCTAGGCGAACTGGGTACTTACTGAACTCACGTCAATTAAAATATCCTAATCGAATATACACCCGTGTCCCCTCCCACCCATCCCCCTTTCCAATTCACCATATCAGTCGTTTCCTGTGCATACTTTCTGTTGTTCTTTTACTATGCCTCCCCTCTCCAGGAGAAATATTATATCTGGGTTGTTGGTACTAGCATCCACATATGAGGGAACACATTGGTCGTTTGTTTGTTCTGGGACTGTGTTACTCAACTTAACATAATGTCTTCCAGCTCCATCCATTTACCTGCACAATTTTCATGATGTTGTCCCTCTTTACTGCTGCATAGTAATTCCATTGTTACATGTACCACATTTCTCTATCCACTCGTCAGTTTGAAGGGCACCTGGGCTGGTTCCAGCTTTTTGCTAGTGTGGAACAGAGCTGCAATAACATAACTCTGCATGTATCTCTGCAGTAATTTGAGTCTTGTGGGTAGATACACGGGAGTGGTATGAATGGGGCAAATGGAAGGCTCATTTAGTCAGTCTAAGGTTTCTCCACACTGCTTCCAATAGTGGCTGTACAAGATTACTTTCCCACCAGCAGGATGGATGAAGTGTTCCCCTTTCCACCACAACCTCTCCCACTTGGTATCTTCATGTTCCTGATCCTACATTCTTATTGAGAGTAGGTGGTATCTCAGGTGGTTGTAATTTGCATTTCCTTAATTAATCAGTGATGTTTAGAACACTTCTTAAGATGTTTCCGGCCATCTCTAACTCCTCCTCTGTGAAGTCTCTATTCAGATCTTTGCTCCATCTTTTGAATGATTCATTTGTTTTCTTTCTTCTTTGTTTTTTGAGTAGCTTGTATACTCTGGAAATTAATGCTTTGTCAGATGTATCTGCTGTGAAGGTTTCCTCCCACTCTGTGGGTCTTCTCCTCACTTCCTTTATTGCTTCCTTTGATGTACAGAAGCTTTTGAGTTTAATGAGGTCCCATTTGTCAATTGTCGATCTTATTTCTTGTGCAGCTGCTGTCTGATTTAGGAAGTCTTTTCCTACACCTATGTCTTGTAGTCTGCTGCCAAGCTTCTCTTCTATCACCTCCAGAGTTTGGGGTTTCACGTTGAGGTCTTTGGTCCATCTGGAGTTGACCTTTGTACAAGGTGAGAGGTAGGGGTTTAATTTCATTCTTCTACAAGTGGTGATCCAGAAACTAGCATCTCTTAAACACTTCCAAACACCTACTATCCCATTAAGCTCAGTTACATTCACAGAGTTAGAGAAGAAAAACTGAGTGTGTATGAAGACTTGCACCAAGTTTGTCAAGGCTGGAGAGAGGCCTCATCAATTAAGAGTACCTGCTGTTCTTTCATAAGACTAAATGCAGTTCCCAGCAACCACACAGAGTGGCTTGAAACACCTGCAACTCCAGAACCAGGGGATCCAAGGCACGCGCAGACACACACACACACACACACACACACACACACACACACAAATAAAATAGAATAAATGAAGAAAGTGTATCTATTCATCCCAGTGGGCACAGGCTCCCATAACAGAATGTTATACACTGGATGATTTATAAAGAAATATTTATTTCTTGCAATTGCAGATGCTGATTAGTACATCAGGATTCCTTGGACCTCTGCCGCGAAGCTCTTTTTGGCTTGAACATGGCCATCTTCTCACTGTATTCATCTTTACAGGGAGAGAGAGAGAGAGAGAGAGAGAGAGAGAGAGAGAGAGAGAGAGAGAAACTGACTCTTGGTTGAGGACAACAATTTCCCTCTTGTAGAAGCCACTCATTTTCTAATTACCTTCCTAAGGCCCACCTCTAAACCTCATTAGATTGGTGATCAGCATTTCAATGTGCGACCTTGGATGGACACAAGCATTCAGACCATAACAGCATTTGACCTCCTCTCTACTCTATTGCATCATTTCTGCAACAATAAAACAGAAATAATATAAAAACAATAAAATATGGAGGAAGTTACAGGCTCCTTTAAACCATTCTCTCTGGTTTATGTTAGAAAAGCATTTTCCAGGCTGGAGAGATGGCCTAGCAGTTAAGAGCACCAACCAGTCTTGCAGAGGACCCAGGTTTGATCCCCAGCACTCACATGGTGGCTGAGAACCATCTTTAACTCCAGTTCCAGGGGAATCTGCCACCCTCTTCTGACCTCTGCGGCATTGCACAGCATGGGTTCACAAACCTACATGCAGACAGTACACTCATACACATACAAAAATAAATAAAATTTTAAAAAATTTAAAAAAAGAAAAGCATTTTCCAATTTTCTTAAAATGTTTTAAGCATAAAGATAAGAGTGGAGAGAAGAGTACTGGTAAAATATAAATTCTGTGAAGGCCATGGTCAATATTGTATGGCGGTTTGCACACGCCGCCTTGCAGGCTTTCCAGGAGTATTTGTGGAGCAATGAGAGAAGGAAAACATGTTTTCATTCAGACTTCAGCCTGAAGCTATAACAAGAAAGATGACAGATTCAGACCGGGGCTACTACATCATTCATTTGCCAGTTCAATGTGTATCATACTGTGCAGCATGGAGATGAAGTTGAAAATTACACATCCCCTCTGCATTTCCAGAACTTTACTTCATAGTTTTGAAACAGGGTCTCTCTCTAGCCCTGACTGGCTTAGAACTCACTATGTAGACCAAGCTGGACTTGAACTCACAGATATCCATCTGCCTATGCCTCCTGTGTTCTGGGATTAAAGGCATGCGCCACCACACCCAGCTCCAGAGCATACTTTTAAAAGAAAATATATACAACTCAGAATGGTTTTTGAGGACATGGTACAGGCAGAGTCCACTCTAGGGATCACAGTATAGATAAAATAAAAATCCATTACATTTGACATAATTTGGGGCAACCAAGTAAAAGAGTACACAACAATACTTTGAACTTGGGTCAAAGAATTTCTAAACCTTAGACATAATTTCTGTTGCACTGAAAAATCCCTCCTCACTTCAAATATCCTTGATGTTCCTCCTCCTCCTTCACAATCATGGTCCTCGTAGTCCCAGGAAAAGATGTTCACTCCTTCGAAAGCCCCTGTCCCCACTTCAGTGTCTACTGTGATCACCATGACATGCCCCTTGCTCCAGAAACCTCTGACCATCAGGCCTCACTCCCACGTCCTCCTTGGGATCAGTGCCCTCTTTCAGCTCCCAAGCATTCCCCCACGGAGCTCTCCTGCAGCATAGCCATGATTTCTCCTGCTGGACCACAAGGTTTCTGACAACATTTGGCTGATGCTTCCTTTGAAGCCTCAAGGTTTAGCATGGACGTGAAAATTTCCTCTTCAGAGATTAACTTGATTGTACACAAGTAGATTTTATAAACAAGACATGAAGGACATAAGCCAGTGAAAGATGAATGGAAGTGGAGCAAAGCTAACAGGGCTGGGGACACAACTGGTATTTGAGAAAGAAAGCAAGTCGAGCCATGCTAATGCTGAGTAGGCAGAGCAGAGTGGGAGAGTTAAATAGGGAACATCTGTGTAGGAGGGCTTTAATGCCATGTGTAGATTAAAGATCATGTCACCTTTGTATATGCATTTGTGCTCAGAGATTGCCTAGGAGTTGCTGGAGGACTCTCAATAAAGATATGACCTTACTAATCACATATAAATTGACTTAATAACAAATAACTTAGAGAAAGAAGCAGATATTAGAACATATAATACGAGCTTCATATTTGGCAACATAATGAGGCTCGCCAATGAAAATTCCAAAGCAAGCTCCCCTTGGGCAGCAAAGCTTGACTGTATGCCAAATAGAAGTTCAATTAAAAAAATAGCAATCGTCCAAAGGCATCTTAGACATCCTGGGAGACAGATGTTTACAAACCATTAGTCCCTTCAATTATAGCAAGACAAGCAAAGAGTGAAGATTGACAGTACCTAATCCTCACAGTTACAGGGATATGAATTTCAATGAAGTGACAAGCACTTTTACCAAACATAGGCTGACTATATCTCTAGTAGTCTACATCTTTTAGCCAATGGTGTGGCTCTAATGGTGCTTGAGAATGAGTTAGTGACTTTTCTGAAGAAATATGAAGACTGTCATAAGTGTGCATATATGTGCTGATTATACCAACCATACATGCAAAGATAAAAACAAAACTGGCAATGCATTCCCTCATTTACAGAACAAAGGATGGCTAATTTTATCATTCACCCCATTAGGCATACAGCAGTACTTTGAAACTCTTTGCTTTATTTAACACAGTCCCTAGTCAAAGATGCACAAGAGCTAGTTATAAATCATCCAGGGATAGACAGAGTGACCATGGTGTTTGCTCAACTGTAAAAGTTCATAAAAAGAAAAAGTTGAAAGTATTCAGTAAATTTACCTAAGATAATATGTGAAAACACTACGGATTTTTGTATGCTTTTCAAAGCAGACATACATTTCAAAGTTAACAATTAACCTTTAAATATCCATGCTGCATTGGCTGAATTTAACAAACCTAACACAGATTCTAGAAGCCAGTTCAGACTGTACTGGATAGCTTTGGTTTGACTTCTGGGGCTTGGACACAAGAAGCTCATTAATCACGATTCACAACTTAGAAGGCAGATATGGCTATCTGATAAGTACAGGAGAGAGGGTACAATTTCAGGTCATTGAGGGTTTCTTAGTGGCTGCCCTTCAGGTGGGATCTTAATATGATAGGATTCATTCTGCTGCCTCTGTGGTCACTCAGTGTTCCCCTTCATCCCACTGGTGATGTCCCTGGACCTGACTCTGACATCAATCATCTGTCATTGTTCTGTGAGTCACAGTGTTTTCCTTTCAGCTATGAAGCTGAGAAATGGATTAAGCAAGATGAAACATCCACACATTTTTTTATATTCAATTTGAGGAAAAAAGCACGATTATTCCAGATATTCATTGTTGGAAAAACATTAGCAAAATTAGAATTAGAAATAAAAATGTAATAGAATTAGAAACAAAAGGACTGTAACTTCTGGCCTCTCTTGTTAAGTGTTGTGATGCCTAGAGACTAAGAAAATGCCAGCAAAGTTTAAGCTGGAATCAGAAGTGAGTCAGTTGCGTCTTTTGAGGAACACCAGGAACCATTCATTACCCTACCATAACTTGATTTTTTTCATGAACCTAGATATATGTGAACACTGCCGAGTTTCATATTCTTGAAGACTAAACTCAGTTAAAGGAAAAATGCTTTGGAGGTAATTAGAACAACTCTTAAGTCTCCATCCTGCCCACAGGCCTTTCCCAGGAGCCTCAGCATTTCTAGTCTTTTTCTCTTGCCCTATTAAAGAACCAGCACAGTACATGATGATTAAGACGCGTTAGCTCTAAGAGACCCCAGTGATCAGTGCAATGCAGACCCTGGGGAGCCTCAGGTTCCTCCTTTCCTTCTGCTCTTGCTCATCCTGTGCATCCTTAAAAAGCATTCTCTCACTATCTGCTCTTCTTAGCTATATTAAGAATACAGAAAATGCTTTACACACAAAGTGTTTAAATAACACACAACATACAGGCTTCATGAGAAGCCTGTATGTTGTGTGTTATTTAAACACTTTGTGTGTAAAGCACATCTCTGTAAGGACCTCTGCAGTTGGTCATTTAAATGGCCATTTCCAGCACACAGTGTTTTTACAGTGATTGAGACCTTTGGAGACCGTAATAATATAAATTTGCTTGAGTCTTGTTTTTAATGGCAAGATAGGGGTATAGTAAAGGAAAGCTAATTTGATATCTATATGAGGAAAATAGCACACATTATCTTTACCTGGAGAAAGCTATGATTTTAGAGCTTAATTTATATCACTTTGCAGCAAGTTAAACCATGAGAAAAAACAACTACAGATCATGAGCATAACAATTTAACAATTCTGTACATCAAAGCTGTCAGATTCTTCCTAAAGTTTGAATACATAACAGAAGGTATGGTATCCCATGCTAGCTTCCTGTTTTCCTGTTTATTCTTCATATGGCAGCCACTGTGAACTCTGAGGAACATATCTAATGACTTCTGTACTCAAAATCTTCCTATCCCTTTATATGACTCTTGATATGCAATTCTAAATTTTAGTACAATCTGAGAACTAGTTTATTGTTATTTGTTGATTGATAGATTTTTAGTGCTAGGATTTGAATCACCCATTCCTTGTGAGATAGGCTCTCAATGGCCAGAAATATTTGGTAATCCTTCCATCAAGTAAAGAAACTCCCCAACCCCTAGGTTGGAATTATGATTCCCATTATTAGAAGGTGTTAGAAGGGACCTAGAGCAGGTTCTAAACCTATATCTCAAAGGTTTGAAGCTGTTCTTTCACTCTTCAGCTGTCCTCATGTGATGAAGCACAAGGTGAAAATCCATTCTAGCTGAGGTCCTGGACCACAGACTGCAGCAGTGCTATCTTTTAACTGCAACACCACAGGAAGCCTAGGTTAAAACAGAAGAGCCAATCACCCAGATTTGTAAGTTGTAACCCATTGGGTTTGGGTTTGAGTTTGTTCTACGACAATCAATACTAAATACCATCTACAAAGTGATTGGTATCTCCCCTTTACCTCACCCCCCTTAATTTTTACTTTCCTATTTAACTATGCTGGTCTCATTGCCACCTAGAAGCTTACCATCACACACAGTTCCTCACTGTGCTTGGAGCCTCATCCAGTAATCGCATCCACAGACTCTGCTGTCAGCTTTCATTCTACCATTCTGTGGAAAAAAGCAAGCACCACACTCTGATTAGTTGACTCCTTCATCTGCTTATTTTTCACCCTATCAATGATTTATAATAACCTCATTATAGATTATTTTCTTCATTAACCAAGCATTTGCTTTTTTTCTCATTAACCTGAATCCACAAAGACAGAGGGACTCTGTGAGTGGATAGAAAGACAGCCAGGGCCACACACACGCCATGCCCAGTTGCCCAGGCTGCATAGCCAAAACTGAGGAAGAAACCAACAGGAAGCAAACTGTGTGACCAACCATTCCTCCATATTAATGTTTGAGATTAGCAACAGAAGCCAAACAAACAAACAAAGGGGGGGGGCATTCCAAGCAAATAGTACCAAAAAGCAAGCAGGGGTGGCTATTATAATATCGGACAAAACAGACCTCAGATTAAAATTAATCAGAAAAGAAAAAGAGGGCCATTATATCCTTATCAATGGAATAATTAACCAGGAAGATTCCACAATCTTAAATATTTATGCACCAAACTCTGCTGCACCTAACACAACCCTTCAGGACCTCAAGACACAGATTAATCCCAGCATGCTAATAATGGGGACTTCAATACCCCACGGCGTACCCTGGATAGGTCAACTGGGCAAAAATTAAACAGAGAGATATCAGAACTGAACACTACAATACACCAAATGGACCTCACAGATATCTACAGAATATTCCACCCAAACACCAGAGAATACACTTTCTACTCAGCGGCCCATGGAACATTCTCCAAAATCAACCACATACTGGGACACAAAAGAAATTTCAACAAATACAAAAGGATTGAAATTATTCCCTGCATTCTATCAGACCACAGTGCAATAAAACACAATATTAACACCAGGGTAATCCATACTAACTATAAGAACACATGGAGACTAAACAACACAATCCTGAATGATGAGTGGTTCTAGTAAGAAATAAAGAATGAAATAAAAGCATTCCTGGAACTAAACAAAAATGACAATACAACAGAACAAAACCTGTGGGATACATTAAAGTCAGTCCTAAGAGGGAAAGTGCCCTAAGTGCCCACATTAAAGAAACAGAAAGAGAACAAATAAACAATCTACGACTGCAGTTAAAAACACTTGAGAGACAACAACAAATGAACCCTAAACCCAACAGACAGGAAGAAATAAAAATCAGAGCAGAAATCAATGAAATAGAAACAAAGAAAACAATACAAAAAAAAATCAATGAATCCAAAAGCTGATTCTTTAAAAGATAAACAAAATAAACAGACCTCTAGCCCAGTTAACCAAAAGAAAGAAAGAGAAACTTCAAATCAATAGCATTCCTGGTGAAAGGGGAAACATTGCAACAGATAAAGAAAAGATCCAGACAATCATACAAGAATACTTCAAAAACCTATACTCTACTAAATTTGAAAACCTAAGAGAAATGGATGAATTCCTGAAATCCTGGGATTCACCAAAGTTTAACCAAGAAGTTTAAACATACCCATAATACTTGAGGAAATTGAAGATGTTATCCCAACTAAAAAAGCCCAGGCCCAGATGGTTTCACAGCAGAATTCTATAAAACATTTAAAGAGGTCTTATAACCATTGTTACTCAAACTTTTCAGAAGAATACAAATAGAAGTAAATATCCCAAATTCCTTCTATGAAGCCAGCATCACTGTAATACCGAAACCAGGAAAAGACACAAACAAGAAAGAAAACTATAGACCCATATCATTAATAAACACAGATGTAAAAATTCTCAACAAAGTACTTACAAAATCGCACACAGACCCATAGCAAAAAGATCATTAAGCAAAATATATTAATACAGGAGAGCTCTGATATCAGCAATGGATTATTCTGCCAAGGAGATGTTGGCCAGGGGATCCAAGCCCCCCCCAAAAGGTAAAGGCTTCTTGCCTGTAAACTGGGATACCTGCAAGAAGACAGGTGATAAGGCCCTGCTGTCGAAGACTTGAGGTAAGCATGGGAAAGATGTATTGAGACCGTACTTGCAAGTATACAGTTGGTCTCTGGAATACCAGAGAGTGTTACCAAAGGCCACTAAACCAATAAAGAAAATATAGGTCTCCTTGAGTCAAGCAAGACTCCTCCGTCAGCATCAGCTACACTTCACCTGCCTGGAAATACTGTGCAGCAGTGGCAGCCATATGCCCATATATCCCAAATCTTATTGGCTACTAGCTCTCTCCTTGGAGGAACAACCCATGGCTGATGCCACAAGATTACATCCCCTAGCAGTTAGGAGATATTATAAGCCACAGTAAGACCCTGTCATATTTTGCAGAAAAAAAATGTAATTCATAGACTAACATACCATCCAAATATCTGTGTCTATACCAAAGAAACCTACCATAATAATTAATACTGTTTAAATACCTATATGTCTAATTGCCTGTGGTTCATTAGTAGGACTGAAAGGTTATTCCTGGACAAACTGTCAGCCCATGAAAGGAAACAGCCAGAATTGACCAGAATCCAAAACGACATCTCCAGAGAAAGTAGACTGTTTTGCTTCTTGTCCACCTGTGCCCCTTTTCTAAGCCTAGGGAACAATCTGCGGAAGAGGGGGTGTGGTAGAATGTAAGAGCTGTGATTGGGGTGAATGGTGAAACTACAGCAATATAGACTGTACACTTATTTGATCAACTTGATTGAACATACAAGCCCCCCAGTTGGATGGTGGGACCCTTGGGCTGTGTGGGTTTGGGCACAACTGCTTGCAAATTGGTTTTACATGAAGGATGCTTGTATTCATAAATTATTACTTATTGTTAAAAAATGAAAAAAAATAAAAAAGTAATAGAAAAAAACAGAAAGGAGATTGTAAGAGAGAAGGAAGAAATCTTAAGAGAAGGGGGATAGAAAAGGTCATAGAGGCTGGGTGTGGTGGTCCATACCTCTCATCCCAACATCCAGAAGGCAAAGACACAGGATCTCTGTGAGACTGAGGCCAGCCTGGTCTACATAGAGAGTTCCAGGCCTGCTGGGGCTGCAGGGAGACCCTGTCTCAAAAAAAAAATGAAAAGAAGAAAGAAAGAAAGAAAGAAAGAAAGAAAGAAAGAAAGAAAGAAAGAAAGAAAGAAAGAAAGAAAGAAAGAAAGAAAGAAAATATTATAGAACACAATAGGAAAGCAGAAGAAAGAACTAAGTTCAAGAAGAAGGGGAACCAGATGAAGGGAAAGAAGAGGCATGGGCAGTGGGGAAGGGAAATGAATGAAACAAAGTATGACAACATATATGTATGAAGATACCATGATAAAACCCATTATTTTGTATGTTAACCTAAATATTTAAGAGTGTGTGTATATATATATAACATATATGTGTGTGCATATAAAGCTGACATAAACAGTGTATATATATATATATATGGTTCATATATGTATATATGCATAGATATATGTGAACCAGTAAACCAGCTAAACTAAAAAAAAAAATTTTTTTTTGCAGAAACAACTGTTCAAAGTTCAAAGAACATAAAAGAAAAAAATAAATTTTAAAAAATCATCTATCATGACCAGGTTGGATTCATAACAGAGATGCAGGGATGGTTCAACATATGTAAATCAATAAATATCATAAAACACATAAATGGACTGAAAGACAAAAACCACATTATCAGATCATCTCAACAGATGCAGAAAAAGCTTTTGACAAAATTCAGCATCCCCGCATGCTTAAAGTCCTAGAGGGAATTGGATTGGAGGGATCATTCCTCAATGTAATCAAAGCCATATACAAGAAACCACAGGCAATATCATCCTAAATGGGGAAAAGTTGGAAGCATTCCCCTTAAAGGCAGGAACATGGCAAGGCTGTCCACTATCGCCACTCCTCTTCAATATAGTGCTTGAAATGCTTGCTAGGGCAATAAGGTGAGAAAGCAAAATTAAAGGAGTACTAATTGAAAAAGAGGAAGTAAACCTATCCCTTTTTGAAGATGATATAATAATTTACCTAAAGGAAGCTAAAAACTCCACCAGAAAACTCCTAGAAAAAATCAAAAGTTTCAGTAAAGTGGCAGGATACAAAATTAACCTAGAAAAATCAGTAGCGTTTCTTTACACCAACAATAAGCAACTGGAGAAGGAATATAAGGAGACCTTCCCAATCACAATAGCCTCAAGAGAATAAAATATCTAGGAATAAACCTAATCAAAGAAATCAAAGACCTCTACAACAATAAATTTGAAAAAACCCTGAAGAAGGAGATTTAAAATGACTTCAAAAGATGGAAAGACCTCCCATGCTCATGGGTTGGAAAAATTAATATAGTAATTAATTAATATAGTATCCATTCTACACAAATTAATATACAGATTAAATGCAATCCCTACCTCTTGCCCTGTACAATATACTTAGTAAATAAACTCCAAGTGGATCAAAGATCTCAACCTGAAACCTGAACCCCTGAAGGTGATAGAAGAAAAGTCGACAGCAACCTACAAGACATAGGGCATAGGAAAAGACTTTCTAAGTCAAACAGCAGCTGCACAGGAAATAAGGACAACAGCTGACAAGTGGGACTTCATCAAACTCAAAAGCTTTTGCACAGCTAAAAAACAATCAAGGGGTGGAATTCTGGTGAGGAGTGGAGCGGCAGCGGTGGGTGCAGCTATCTGATTGGTGCAGAGCAGGGGGGCAGCTAGCTTCCCCCACCCCCACCCCTCCCTCTTGGGTGCCAGCCCCACCCCTCTGCCCGCCAGCGGCTCCGGGTGCCACCGGACACCAGCAGACCCCACCATGGGCAGCCAGAGCTCCAAGGCTCCCCAGGCGACGTGACCACCTAGGAGGCTGCAGGCACTTCCCCCGTGAAGGCCAACGGACAGAAGAATGGCCACGTGAAAAGCAATGGAGACTCGTCCCCCAAGGGTGAAGAGGAGTCCCATCCCGTCCCCCCGTCCCCCCGTGTCCCGTCCTGTCCCCCCCCCCCCCATGAACAGAACAGATGAAGCAGCCTGGGCCACGGGTGATGCCATCGAGCCAACACCCCTTAGCCAGGGAGTTGAAGCCAAGGGAGAGGTCCCCTTCAAGGAGACCCCCAAGAAGAAGAAATTGTCTTTCAAGAAACCTTTCAAATTGAGCAGCCTGTCCTTCAAGAGAAATCAGAAGGAGGGTGGGGGCGAGTCTTCGGCCTCCTCCCCAACAGAGGAAGAGAAGGAGCAGGGGGAGTTGAGGGCCTGTGGCAGCGAGGGCATGGGCTGCTGCCACCCCCAAAAGCCAGCAGCCCCAAGCCAAGGGGGCAGAGGCTAGTGCTGTCTCCAAGGGAGGAGACACAGAAGAGGAGGCAGGGCCCCAGGCTGCAGAGCCATCCTCTCCCTGCGGGTCTGAGAGTGGCCCTGTGCCAGTGCTGAGCAGATTGGGTAGCTGGGTGGGGAGGGTGGGTGATCTCTTAAGCTGCAAAAACTGTGCTGTCCTTGTGAGGTCACTGCCTGGATCTGGTGCCCTGGCTGCCTTCCTGTGCCCAGAAAGGGGCTTGTTGCCCCCTCCCAGCCACGTTCCCCCTCCTCTTCCTCCTGTGGATTCTTCCATCAACCATCTGGTCTTCCTCTTAAGGCCAGTTGAAAGATGGTCCCTTGCGGGTTCCCAAGTTAGGTTAGCGATGTGAAATGCTCCTGTCCCACCTTCCCTGCCCCCCCACCCCCTGCCAAAGGCGATGGCTGGTTTTCTTCCCAATTCTTCCTATGTTTTGTTTATTCCTACTCTCCAAATCCCTGAGCCAGAAGTGGGGTGCTTACACCTCCAAATCCTCGGTTTCCAGCCTTCCCCCTGTTGAGTTTAGTCTCTTGTGCTGTGCCTAGTGGCACCTGGGCTGGGGAGGACATTGCCCCTGTCTAGGTTTTTATAAATGTCTTACTCAACTTCAAACCTCCAGCTTGTGAATCAACTGTGTCTCTTTTCTGACCTAGTAAGCAAGTATTAGGCTTGGGGTGGGAGGGAGGTCGGCAATGTGAAACCACTTCTTGTCCTTTTCTCCCATTGTTGTGAATAACTTTTAATGGCCAAACCCCCAGATTTGTACTTTTTTTTCTTTTTTTTCCAATTGCTAAAACCATTCTCTTCCACCTGGATTTACTGTAACATTTGGAAAAGGAATAAATATTGTCCCTTTAAAAAAAAAAACAAGGAAGTGAAGAGAAAACCCACAGAGTGGGAGGAAACCATTACCATTGATACATCTGACACAGCATTAATATCCAGAATATATAAACTACTTAAAAAACAAAGATGTCTTGGGAGGCAGAGGCAGGTGGATCTCTGTGAGTTCAAGGCCAGTCTGGTCTACAGAGTGAGTTCCAGGACAGCTGGGGCTACAGGGAGACCCTGTCTGGAAAATACCCCCCCCAAAAAAAAAAGAAGTAAGAAAACAAATGACCTACTCAAAAGATGGAGTAAAGAGATAAACAGAGACTTCATCAGTAAGGAAGTAAAGATGGCTGAGAAACATCTTAAAAAGTGTTCAACATCATTAATAATGAAGTAAATGCAAATTAAAATCACATGAAGGTATCATCTCACTCCAATAAGACTAGCCAAGATCAAGAAAACAAAAGGCACCAAATGCTGGAGAGGTTGAGGGAAAGGGGACCACTCATCCACTGCTGGTGAGAATGTAAACTGGTACAACCACTATGGAAAGCAGTGTGGAGAACCCTTAAAAAACTCAAAATGATAGAATCAAGGCACAGATTTCATCAAATTCACCCATGTTGTTTTGGGTGACTCTATATGATTAACATGGGAAGCAAACTTAATTTTTACGTTAAATCATCTTAAAGAGAATGATACAGGGTGATACTGTACAACAGAGAAATTATAGAGAACATTTGTATATGCCAGTCCCAAAGTTATTGCTCTACAGATTTTATGTAAAACAAATGTGGACAACAGTGAATTATATCTACATTTAACTCAGATGCATTACCATTTTTATCAGAGTCTGTAAACCAATGTTGTTTAATATACACATATTTACTTTTACTAAGTCCTAAAACGCCATGTATCCTGTAGACAGAGTCTAGGCAAAACTGGTACTTGTTGAACTCATGTCAATTAAATATTCATTAATTGAATGTAGACCCGTGTCCCTCTCCACCCCTCCCCCTTCCCAATTCACCATTTCAGTCCATTATTCTGATGGAGTCTTTCTGTTGTTCTTTTACTATGCATCCTCTCCATGAGAAATATTCATTACTATCTGGGTTATTGGTAATAAGCATCCACATATGAGGGACACCATTTGTTTGTTTGTTTTTCTGGACTGGTGTTACTTCACTTATAATAATGTCTTCTAGCTCCATCCATTTACCTGCAAAGTCATTTGAATGTTGTCCTCTTTACACCGCTGCATAGAAACTCCATTGTATACATGTACACATTTTCTCTATCCACCTGTCAGCTTGAAAGACAGCCTGGGTTGGTTCAGGCTTTTTGCTATTGTGAACGATAGCTGCAATAAACAATAGCTGTGCATGTATCTTTAAAGTAAGCATGTGTCTCTTGTGGGTATATACCAAGGAGTGAGTGGTATGACTGGGTAAATGGAAGTCTCATTTTGAGTCTTTTTTTTTTTTTTTTTTTTTTTTTTTTCCATAGTGGTTGTACGTTTACATTCCCACCAGCAATGGATGCAGTGTTCCCTTTCCCACAACCTTTCCAGACTTGATATCATTCGTGTTCCTGATCCCAGCCAGTCTCATTGGAGTAAGGTGATATCCTCAAAAGGTAGGGCTCTTGCCTCTAAGTTTGGGATACCTGCAGGAGGAGAGGCGATAAGACCCTGCTGCCGAAAGTACTGACAATTCAACATGAAGGAGGATGTATTGAGACTGCACAATGCACAATGGCCTCTGGAATACCAGATGAGTGATACCAAAGGCCACTAACCAATTTAAAGCAAAATGGTTCCTTGAGATCAAGGAGCAAGACTCACCGCCAGCACCAGCTACACTGCGACCTGCCTGCGAAATGTGCAGCGAGTCAGCCATGTGCCCGTATATCCCAAATCCTAATTGGCTATTGCTCTCTCTTGAGGAATAATTCATGGCTATGCCACAAGCTTACATCTCTACAGGGTTAGGAGATGTTTATAAGCCACAGTAAGACCCTGTCATATTTAACAGGGGGGAAAATTGTAATTCATGGATTAACATATCCAAACATGTGTCTATGCTAAAGTAACCTACCATAACTATTAGTGCTGCTTAAATACCTATATATCTAATTGCTTGTTCTTCATTAGTAGGATCGAAAGGTTATTCCTGGACAAACTGTCAGCCCATGAAAGGAAACAGCCAGAATTGACCAGAGTCCAAGTCAACAGCTCCAGAGAGAGTGGACTGTTTTACCTCTCATCCACCTGTGCCCCTTTTCTAAGCCTAGGGAACAACCTGTGGAAGAGAGGGCGTGGTAGAATGTAAGGGCTGCGATTGGGGTGAATGGTGAAACTACAGCAATGTAGTCTGGACACTCATTTGATCAACTTGATTGAACAAACAACCCGTCACCCCCCACTGGATGGTGGGGCTGTGGGGGTTTGGGCACAACAGCCTGCAAATTGGTTTTACATGAAGGATGCTTGTACTCATGGATTATCACTTATAGCTAAAAAATGAAAAAAAAACTGAGAGAAAGATGCAGGACAGTTATGGCAGAATGCATGATCTGGGATGGGATGGGGGTGGGGGGGAAGGGAAAGGGAAATATGCCTGAACTGAATTGGAAAATGATGTATGAAATGCACAAAACATCAATAAAAAAAATGTTAAAAAAAAAAAAAACTCTAAATGAACCTACCACCTGACCCAGCCATGCCACTCCTGGGTATATACCCACAAGACGCATCCTACCACAAAGATACATATACAGCTATGTTTATTACAGCTCTTTCCCAATAGCAAAGAGCTGGAACCAACCCAAATGCCCCTCAACTGATGACTGGATAACAAAAATGTGGTAGATCTACACAATGGAGTTCTATGCAGAATCCGAGACCCTCTTCTGACCTCCGCGGCATTGCACGACATGGGTGCACAGACCTGCATGCAGACAGTACATTCATACACATGAAAAATAAATAAAAAAATAAATAAATAAAAGAAAGATGACATCATGAACTTTGCAGGTAAATGGATGGAACTCGAAGTCATTATGCTAAGTGAAATAACACAGTCCCAGAAACACAGACAGGGAATGGTTTCCCTCATTTGTGGATGCTGACACCAAATCCTCAGCTGGCAGGCAAACTGAGCAACTTTATTATTATATTTCATTGTATCTGAAAGCAACTGTGCTATTCCAATGTGAATCTCTTAATGGGCTCTAGAATTGTCCTACCACTTGTATTCACACATTGTAATTACCATATGTGGGTGGAAGATATGAATTCATATTCTAAAAAAAAAGAAGAAAAAAGAATGTAACACTACACATCTTTTTACCTGCATGCAGCATTACTGTTAAAGTGTGAATCTCTAAATGTGTTTAGGAATTAACCTATAGTTTATTTTCAGAATTTGTAATTTTGATTTATGTGTGGAGTGTATATATGCATATTTTGGAATAATATAAAATTAAAGGGAACAAAAAAGAGAGAGAGAAAAACCTATTCAAAGAACTGACCAAAACAGTAAACTTGTGCATCGAAAAGGTTATAAAAGACTGAGAAAAAGATGCAGGACAGGACTTAACATGTATGACAGAATCGATGAGCTCTGGCAGGGGGCAGGGGGACATAAGGAGTGGGCATGGATGGGGGGGATGAGTCTAAATTTGATTAAGAAATGTTGTATGAAATATACTCAATAAAAATTAACTTAAAAAAAGGTGACAAGAAAGTTAAGCCTAGAAGATTATAAACCAGTGGTTCAGAAAGTACAACTTCTTTCATTTTGAGCAAAGAATAGCAAAGTAATCTTCAACCAAGGTCAGTACATGCTAAACAGAGCAGTCAGCAATGCAGGGAGTTCAAACACCACTGGATATTTTGCTTTTTATTCACAAATATTCCACCAAAAATAACTGGATATTCCCACTTCCCAACTGGGAAACAGAGGCATTCAACAGTTCACCCAAGATTACAGTCAAAGAAGGACCAGGCTTCCTAACATAAAGCCCACCCTTGGCTGGGCCACTAGTGCCAGGTGACTGTCTGAATCACAGGGAGGTCTGTGTCATCTCTCTGTACCAATTTGTGCCCCTGTTGCAGGGTTGTTGATGGCCCTGTTACGATCTTCTAAAAGTTTCTAGTGGGAGAAAAACTATTGGTTTCCCAGAGGCGTGAATAAAATCCAGATGTGGTTCAAAGGTAAGATAAATGGAAGGCTGAATCTTCCCACTGTATCTATCTAACTCTAATGTCTAAATACCAGAATTGGCACTGTGAGAAAGGATATGGAAGTTACCAGACTCAGTTTCCACTGAGACAGATCCACAAGGTGGCGCTGCTCTGGGGTAGCTAGCCAGCTATGCAGGCTTATTAAGCACAACTGTGAGTGAAACTTCTTTCCCAGCTGCTCACACTGCCAGAACACTATGTAGACTGTGCAAATAAAGTCAAGGTTCTCCTGGCCCACGTGTGGGATTGTCTTCAGTGGAATAACAGTGGTAGAGATGGCCTCCTCAAGTGTCCTTCAAAAATCCTGTATGTTTCTGTATGAGTTATGGTGAGGGGCTCTTTTCTTTCTTAAACCTACAATTAATCTCTCTTCACAGGAAAGGTAAATAAACAACAATAAATATGTCTCCACCATGAAAAATAAAGAAACAACTTTAAAAAGAGAGTAAAAGCCCTAAATATCCTTGAAGTAATCAGTCAGTGCACGTACACTGGGCTTTTCTGGAGCACAAGAACTAGAGCTTGGTGAGACAATTGCAGATCATGTCTGTGTACCTGTGTACTGAGATTAAAAGAGAACTGGGGGCTAGAGAGATGGCTCAGCGTTGGGAGAACCTGCTGCTCTTGCCAAGGACCCAAGTTCGATTCTCAGTACGCACATGGTGTCTGATAGCCTTCCATAGCTCTAATTCCAGGGGAATCCAATGCCTTCTTCTGACTCCATCAGCATTGAACAACACAGGTACAGTTATACACATACAGGAAATCACTCATACACATAAAATTAAAATAAATTACTTTAAAAGATAAAATAAGGGAAAACTGCCCCCCAACAAGTTTCTCTCTGGGATTCTTTTTCTAAAACATATTTATTCTGATTTTCTGTGACCTCTGAACTGAATTTGCGGCTGTAAATGTGCCTTAGTTGTGAAAGCTTCTCAATGCACGCCTCATCATTGTGCTGTCATGGCACCCTCTGTTGTACCTCTTTGCTGAGGTCGAAAACAGTAGCTTTGCAGGCTTTTGTGGATATCCATGATTCATCACCTCCAACTATTCTCTCTCCCTATCTCTCTCTCTCATTTTCAAAAGCTTTTGTAATTTCTAAGCAAAACTGAATGAGAAATACAGAGTCATCTCACCTACAATTACATAGCCTCTGATTGTTAACATTCCTCACAGATTAGAAAATATATTACTGTTGATAAAGCTGCAATAAGACATGATTTCCACCCCAAATTCAATTTACATTAAGAGTCATAGTTATGGTATGCCTGGTCTACAGAGCGAATTCCAGGACAGCTGGGGCTACAGGGAGACCCTGTCTCGAAAAGACCAAAAAAAAAAAAAAAAAAGAAATATATATATATATATATATGTATATAATATATATATGACCAAGACCAAGGATGCCTATGAAAGAAAAGGGAGAGTATATTTTGGCTTACTGTTTGTAGACACTTAGAGTCTATCATGGCTTTACAGCAGTAGGAGAAGAAGCTGAAGGTTCATATCTTCATTCACAAATAGACGCAGAGAGAACCATGTGGAAGAAGTGGCAAGGCTACTTCTCAAAGGCTGCCCCTAGTGATATGCTTCCTCCATGTAGGCCACCCCTCCTAAAGGTTCCTTGACCTTCCCAAACAGAGCCACCCACTGACCAAGTGTTCAAATACTTGAGCCTTTGGAGGAGGCTCATTCAAACAGCATCACGCCAATGGATCAATCTAGTTTTCACATTCTCCTAGAATACCATAGAGATCCTGTGTTTTGTCTTTTTTTCACATTCTCTACAACCCTAGTTTGTTGAATGAAATAATTTCAATGTAATTAGTACTTCTAGGAAATGTACTAAACACTGACAGTGCATTATACGTGCTGGAGTCAGTGAGTAAGGCTAGACCCATCATCGAAATCTGGTGCTTCTTGCACAAAGACAGGGATCAGCATCACACAAAGTGCACCCTGTGTGTTGCTGAGGATTTGTATGTCAGTTCCCAGGAGCTAGAACCTATTTGTTCTTCAACTCAGAAACTCTGGTGTCATGCTAGTCTCCTTCCATTTTTGTCTTTGTTCCCATTTTTTAGCCAAATCTAGGTGATTTAACTTTTTAATTTTTTTGTTTTTCCAATTTCTTTTTATTGACTTTTTAGATTTTTATTGATGTTTTGTGCATTTCATACATCATTTCTTCGTCCAATTTAGACACATTCCTTTTTCCATATCCCCCACCCCACCTCGGTTCATGCATTCTCCCATATATGTCTTATATCTTTTTTTCAGTCTTTTTAAAATTTTTCTCTGCAGAGGTTTATTATTTGGGCAGAAGTTAACTGTTTCAGTCAGTTCTTTGACCCAGTCCTTTTGTCATTGTTGTTCCCTCCCATTTGTATTGCTCCAAAATATGCCTATATATACATCACATATAAACTAAAATTATGACCTCTGAAAGGAAACTATGTTAATTCTAAAGTATGTTTAGGAGTTCACATTTTTCCCTTTAATTTTTATATTACTCTAAAAGATAAATACATGCCCTCCATCCATATACCACAATTACAAAATCTGTGTTTCATACATAATTTTTCAATCAGTCTTAATTGCCTTTATACCTGCTTCTCCATTGGCAACCCCCCCTGAAACCCCCTTCCACAGAGTTCACACATTCTATCATTTGTGCTGGGGTCCATTGCACCAAACTTCTCTCCCTACCCACTCCTCAGTGCCAGCTCATCCCCTGAGCTCTAGTCGGGGTATCCAGAGTTCATTTCCTAAAGAAGGCCAGGTCTTCCTCACCCAACAACAGTTGCCAATATTTCTTCACCCAAGGTTGGGCTCTATTACCCATTTCTACAGTTCTGTGCTGGTTCTTTGTTCAGCTGAGCTTTCATGGGTCTTGTGCATACTGATACCAATGCTGTAGGTTCATATGAACCAAGTTCCAGGACCTTGTAGGATTCATTTCCATTTGGTCTTATACCACCTCCTTGGCTATTACAATCTTTCTGCCCCTCTTCTATAATGTTTCCTGAGCCTTGGGTGGGTTCCGTGAAACCTGTCCATGGAACCACATGGAACCACACTATGTAGATTCTTAATTTTCATGGTTTGCCCATTCATGTCCTTTTGAGTTCCTGGCCTCCTGTTGTCTGAGAGAGCTTCCCTCATGAAAGTTCAGAAGTAGCTAATGCCTTCTTGGATCCTCATTCTATGATGCTTGGGGGTTATGAATAGAGGCTGCATTGTAGATGTGTCACCTAGGCATGAGCAATTAACAGATCATGTTTGTGTGTGTCCAGTTTGGGGACTCTGTATTATTCTCATCTGGTGCAAAAGAAGCTTTTTTTCTGAGTTGTGTCTGGGATATTTGTCTATAAATATAAAGATACCTCTTCTGTAGGGTGTAAGATGTTACTTTAGCCTAGGGATGTGTCATCCTTGGGGATTGCTCTAAGATCTATGACCTCTCCAGTTGTGTGCATCTTGCTATGTTTACAACACCATACATGAGTTTCCTCCCACTAAGTGGGCTTTAGGTCCAATTAGTTAGCCATGGATTTCCCTCAAGATGAAAATGCTACTATTGCAACATGCTATGCTGGTCATTGACAACATTAAACATGCATCTATTCTAAAACTCCTAGAGTGAATTGGACTGAGAGGAACATACCTCAACATAAAGCAGTATACAACAAACCCACAGCCAAAAGCATTCTAAATGGAGAAAAACTAGAAACATTCCTCTTAAAATCGGGAACTAGACAAGGCTGTCGACTATCTCCACTTCTTTTTAGTAATGTGGTTGAAACTCTTGCTAAAGCAATAAGACAAGGGAAGGAAATTAAAGGAGTAGTGATTAGAAAAGAAGAGGTCAAACCATCCCTTTTTGCAGATAAGATTATTATACCTAAGAGATGGCAAATTTTCATTAGAAAATTCTTAGAAATGATTAACACTTTCAATAAAGTTTCAGATCATAAAAGTAACTTTCAAAAATCAGTAGCCTTTCTTAATACCAATAACAAGCAACTGGAGAAGGAGTACATGGAAAACCCCTGTATTAATTACTTTTCTGTTGCTGTGATAAAACACAGTGACCAAGGGAACTTACTAAAGGAAGAGTTTATTTGGACTGGTAGTTCCAGGAGAATTAGAGTCCGTCATGGTAAGAGACATGATGGCAGGGAATGCAATGGCAGGGGCAGAAAGCAGAGGTTTACATACTTAAGCAGGCACAGGAAGCAGAATGAGAATGGGGATCTAGCAAGGCTTAACAACTTTCTAAGACTGCCCCCAGAAACATGCTTCCTCCAGCATGGCCACATATTCTAATATCTCCAAAAACCACATAGCATCACACTGCACCTCTACCTCCAGGTCCCTGGTTACCAGGCAAAGCAAGGAGCAGTCTCTCTAATCTTCATTTTGAGAAGACTAGAAAGTTTAATCAGAATTACCTATAAAGTGATGAACGAAGTTTAATCTTACTTGACACCACAAGTGCCTAAAACCACGTACATGCCAGCAGCTCTTATACCAGATTCTCTGCCAACATGGTGACAAAATGGTAAGCAATATTCCAGTCCTGTGTGGCAGGCTTTTTATATGCCCCTGGCCCCAAGGTGGGAGTTCTCAAGAGCATCTCAGGAACTTAAGCATCACTGGAATGCAGTGATGCTTCTCAGGAAGGCAAGCCTCTGAGGATTCAGGAATCTTGCTATGGTCTTGGCTTTGCCCTCAGTCCCTCCTCTACATAAACCAGACTCCATCTTTGTAGTTCTCAGCTTGTCTGTTGATAAATCCACTTTAAAGAAGATCTATTTGGGGCTGGAGAGATAGCCTAGCCATTAAGAGCAACGACTGCTCTTGCAGAGGACCCAGGTTCGATCCCCAGAATCCACATGGCGGCTAAGAACCATCTGTAACTCCAATTCCAGGAGAACTTCAGTTCCAGGAGAATCCAAGACCCTCTTCTGACCTCCGCGGCATTGCACGACACGGGTGCACAAACCTACATGCAGACAGTTCACTCATACACATCAAAAATAAATTTAAACAATAAATAAAGAAAGAAGGTCTATTTATCCCAATAGGACATACTTCAGAGACCATATGTGAAGCAATGGAGCTGGAACTGATCTAAAACCCACTTTTCTTGAAGGCTAGCTCTCAGTTTTGGAGAGCACTATGCAAGCTACTAAGGGAGAACATCAATCTGTGGTCCTTTACCAGCTTCAAGACCAAATAACCACATCAATGACATGGGGCAGTCAATGGCTACCTATTTAGACTCAAAGCTCACTCAATGAGAGGAAACTCATATGTGGTACTATAAACATAACCAATAAACATGGATGGAGATGTCGTAGATCGTAGAGAAATCCCCAAAGCTGACATATCTCCTAGACTACACAATTTCTTAGTAAGTGAAAACTATCTATTCTTATATTACAATCAAGTATACTAGTCACCAGTCATCCAAGAAATTTATTTTTCACCAGAGACTATTATTAAAGAGTACAACTGCTCATACACAGACACCATCTACAGTGCAAAGCCTACATGGCACGTCTACAGTGTGAGCTCTATAACTAAGGCGGGGAGGGGAAACTACTGAATCTCTCAACTGTCATTAATGAAGCTTCCTCATGCAACAGAGGACCAGGAACACAAAAGGTCACAAATGGCCAAAGTGTGGAGATTAGGAGTCTGCAAGGTGTGGGTCCTCATACAGGACCCCTGTATTAAGCTTCAGTCACCCAGGAATCAGGGACCATTCTGGAATATGGGGCAGAAAGATTGTAAGAGTCAGGGAGAAGGCACATGACCATATAGAAATAGAATCACACAAGTTTCTGGAACCCTGATTACTGCTGGGTGAAGAAGAGCTGATTTTAAAGTGAGGGACTCTAGATAGGCTGACTAGTCCTCAGTGGATGAACTTGCACTAAGGAATGTCTGAAGATACTAAATTGACATAGTAGGTTTTAACACAAATGACAGAGTATATGTGTCCCCTCCAGTGTGGAGGGGAGAGGGGTTATGGAAGGTTGCCAATGAGGAAGAGGGTATAAAGGTGATTAAGATTTATTGAGATAGTTTGTATGAAATACACAAAAATTCAATTAAAATTTTTTTTAAAATGATGAAAATTAAATTTCATTGATTTTCATTTAGAGATGTCTTAGCATTTTTTGTTTTTTGCTTCTTATGTGTATGAGTGTACTGTCTCCATGTAGGTAGGTGCACCCGTGTCATGCAATGTGGCGAAGGTCAGAAGAGGGCGTCGGATTCCCCTGGAACTGGAGGTAAAGATGGTTCTTAGCCCACCATGTGGGTGCTGGGAATTGAACCCAGGTCCCCTGAAAGAGCAGTCAGTGCTCTTAACTGCTGAGCCATCTCTCCAGCCCCGTCTTAGCATTTTTTTAAATTAATTTTATTTATTTCCGTATGTGTATGAATGTACTGTCTGCATGCAAGTTTGTGCACCCGAGTCATGCAATGCCGCGGAGGTCAGAAAAGGGTCTCGGATTCCCCTGGAGCTGGAGTTCTCCTGGAATTGGAGTTTCAGACGGTTCTCGGCTGCCATGTGGGTGCTGGGGATCGAACCGGGTCCTCTGTAAGAGCAGTCGGTGCTCTTAACCGCTAGGCCATCTCTCCAGCCCCCTGTCTTAGCATTTTTAAGAACTTATAAAATTAGGTTTTTCAATAATGGTTTGTTGTAACAGAAACACTTTCTTCTAAGTTTCCATTTACACTATCACCTCACTTATCTTCTGTTTCCCAACACCACCATAGTGAAGGTGTTTGTGACCTCCTATTTGGCCAAGAGCTTCTGGCTAGATATTCATGCCTTCAGCCTTGTCCCATCTCCATTCAAAATAACACAATGCCCAGCCATGCAGTCTATTAGCACCTGGAAACAATACCAAAGACAGGATTCAGCTATTCTGTCTACTCTTGATTTCCTATGACCTGAGTGCAAATATTTTCTGGAGATTTTTCAGTATGTACTGCTTGAACATTTCCACTCTAGTATTCCGTCTCACTGTCATCTTCTTCCCTTTTAAGAGAATACAATACTTTTCTTTCAAACAGGAGAGGAACATTCATTTTCACCTTCTCATTTGTTTTAACTTCTAATGTAAGTAAACTGCGCACCTGAATCCATTTCAGAAATTCCAAGAAGGATGTGACTGTTTTTTTTTTTTTTTATTACTAGAAAATACAACATTTTAATACATCTCTGGTGACTTTTGATTTTCATTATGTTTTTTCCCATGTTCTACTTGACATTTTTTTTGCTCTTTTTGGTTTTCTTCTTTCTTGTTTTTGTTTATTTGTTTGTTTGTTGCTTTTATTATTTTTTGGGTGTACACCAGTCTGGTTGCCTATTTTGTCAGAGGTCTATGTTGCAGAGATAGTCTTCAGAATTTTTAATTTGCTATGTTTACTTTTAAATCCAGTTCTCAATTCTTTCTTTCTTTGTGGAGCTTCAGAAAAGCCCACAGGTAAAATTTTGTTTGGGCCTCTGGCCTCACAATGATGTTGCTAATGTGAAACTTTTCTTATCAGAGCCTCACAGTCTTCTATGAGGCATGCAGGAAAAAAGAGCTTTTTTAGATTCTTTGCAGTAGCTCTGTCTTTTCCAGAATAATTATACTGTTTTTGTCTTACAAACTGGTTTTAAAGATGTCTGACTGTTTTAATGTTGGCTACACATAAGATATACAAATAATTGATCGTGGTATCATATTTAGTTGTTAGAAAACTCAGATGTGTTGCCAAATTCATGGAAAACAGGGAGCCTTTAGTCTGAGTTGAAATTTTAAGGACATTTTTTCACACTTCCATTTACTTATATTTTATGTGAAAAATGATTTTTCATTATGCAATAAACTATTTTATGCAAATTTTCATGACATTGATAGTTTAACATGACTCTAATTCATTTTTAGACTGCTTCTCTTTGAAGACTATGATTACCATCCCATTAAAACTATATAACTGTGAATGGGCTACAAAATTGTTTCTTTACAGGGCTGGAGAGATGGCCTAGGGGTTAAGAGCACCAACTGCTCTTGCAGAGGACCCAGGTTTGATCCCCAGCACCCACATGGCAGCTGAGAACCTCTTTAACTCCAGTTCCAGGAGAATCCGACTCCCTCTTCTGACCTCCATGGAATTGCACAACACGGGTGCACAAACCTACATGCAGACAGTACATTAATACACATACAAAAATAAATTTAAAAAATTAAAAAATTATATCTTTATGCCATAACATTCTTCATTTGGGGTGTCAAGTGATTACATTCAGAGTTTAGTCTTTCAGGAAACATCAGAAATTGATATATCACTTGTACCTAAGAGGGAGAAAAGGTAGATAGATAGTGTGAAAAGCCAAAGGAAAATGTATTATTTCATAACCCTAATGAAAGATACACAATTCTAGGTCATATGACACCCTCTCTGGCCTCCAGGGGTTTGCATACACATAGTGCTGTATAACGCATGGAAGCAAAATACTCAAACACATAGAATACAAATAAAGAAATCAAAACATTAAAACAAAGTTAACGAGTATTATGCAAAACCATTCAAAAATAAAAAAGTGAAGATTGAGTCTGACACAGTGGTTCACAACTTCACCTTCATTCCCAGCACTAGAGAGGCAGAGGCAAGAGGATCTCTGTAAGACTGAGGCTAGCCTGGTCTCCATAGTGAGTTCCAGGGAATCTGGGACTACAGAGATACCTTGTCTTGAAAAAAAAAAAAAACCTGAAGTTTGAGAAAATGTTGCCTAATTCATATACACCTGATGCTCTTGCTTCTGGTGATTTAAAACAGTTACATGAATTAATCAGGCCAGTACCAGCCATGGAGGAATTGGCAGGATAATTGAAAATGCAATGCCAATGGAGATTATAATTTTATCCTTTAGGAAGAAGATTTAAACAGACATGCTGTATGGTTGATGTTACTGAAGCTGTGACTGATGTAATTCTAGATGACAGAGGCAGGAACCTAATATCTCTCTACAAGTTCACTTATCCTAATTTCACTTAGTGCCACAAAAAAGAAAGAAAGGGAAGATGATATCTCTGAGGAACTGAAGTTGGTAAGAAAATACAGAGACTTGGAATTCTAAGGATGCTGCTTTCACATGTTTGGGAATGGCTATTGCTGTCAATGTTGTACTGAAATTCCACCTATGTCTAGTTGTTCTCTACACACTGTTTATTAAATTATTGCAGAAAATTTATATGGTACTGCTACTTCCCCAACCTTACGAACATGCAGAAAGAAAGAGATAATTAAATGGATTATTTGGTGCCAGGAATAAATACAGACCTGGGAATTTTCACCATCAGTGGAGTCTACATGACATCAGATTCCTACTGACTTTGTACCAAGAGGAAAATACTGCAGGATCAAGCAAGGACTTCCCTTTATTGAAGACTTTGATGGAATCCAATAAAGAACAAGTCTCTCTCAGCCCCATGTTCTGGACTGATTATCCTGATTTCCCCTGTGTTCTATGGATGAGGAAGACAGAAAAATAACATTAGCAAAGCAACCCTACACAGCAGATTGGTAGGGGTAAAACCAGAGATAAATTTTGGTTTGTGATCAACAGATGAGTTCATTGATACCCAAAAGGGTAAATGCAAGTGATCCAATAGGCAACTGGCTATTTCCTTGAGGTAATCTTAAACCAGAAATATTAGTTTCTTTTTCTTTTAAAGATTGTGTGTGTGTGTGTGTGTGTTATATGTCATGTGCATGAAGGCTCCTACAGAAACTAGAAAAAGGATATCAGATGCCCTAGAGCTGGAGTTAGCACTGGGAACTAAACTCGGGTCTTCCAGAAGAGCAGTGAGCACTCTTAGCCACCCCCGACCTACCCCACCTGCGCCATCTCTCCAACCCCAAAGCTGTAATAGTTAACAGATCTAGGCATGGCTACACAGTAATAGTGACTCTCAGAAATCAGATTAAACTCAAATAAATCTACCCAGTCTTGTCTATTTATTTTTTACTTAGTAGGAAGTTCGAGAGACAAACACTGCTTCCTACAGAAAATTTAAGGCCTATCATTCTATTTAGACAATTACCATCTACCTTTCAAAGTTTTGCTCCAAACAGAATCAGAGATGACTCTGAGAACAGGCCTCAAGTTTAAGCTGGGAGGAGCAAGAGAGAAGCAGACGTTGTGGGTGACCTACAGAGGCAGGAGACTGACAGAGGAGGATTTTTACTAAGATTTCAATGTCCAAGACTTTGTACTCAACTTTTAATAAACTATAATTGCTTATTACTGGCAGACACTGGAGAAAGCAGTGCCAGTTTAATTAGGCTCGATAACATATCAATGTTTAAATTCTTTACAAGGCAGCACATGGCCAGATCATTTCTGCGTACTCCTAGCTCACCAACTCTTCTCAGAAGGTGAGCACTCTACACTTCGTCAATGACTTGTAACGTCTTTCATTGGCTGCCAGATTCACCCAAACTGTACAAACTCCGGTTCTGCAGACATCATTGCAGTCAAAGTTTCCCAGAACATTGATAGTGTCTGCTAAAAATCTTAATTTAGAAGCCACTTCATTCAAAAAGGTCATCCTACTTTAAGTATATAAGAAATGCCTTTACAATTCCTTGTCCTGATATTTCTATTAGGAATTTTTTTTATTTGCTGTTCTTATAAATTCATATCTTTTTCTTCTCCATTACAAACAAGCAATCATCTCAAATTTGAAAAAAAGAATCTTTTTGAACTATTACAACACCAGATTTACTATTTGTGTTGACAAAAATAAAGGAAGTGTTTTCAATGAATATACATGTAAAAGTGCTTCTGAACATACTTATATAAGTAGCTAAGAATTATGTTGTTTTTCCATAGTTAAAAAGCATATAGGATTCAGTATTAACTTTAAATTTATTCTTCGTTATTATAGAAGTAATTGTTTTTAAAAACAAACACATTTGTTGTAGAAATGAAAATGCTCATTTTTTCCATAAAGTATGTGGATATATAAGACATTATCTAACACAATGTCCTCTGTGCTTTGAGAAATGACATTTTACATTTCTCACATACACAGATGTGCCATTAGGAAGCATAATAGTTGATTTGCCCTAAGGAATAATAGCATTATTCCTTAGGGCAAATGAAGCCTGGTATTGATCAAAATGAAGGCTCATGATGAGGTATTAAATACTTTTATATCTTAGGTGGTGTCAAAATAATGTAGCTTCCAAATACATCTAACTGTAATTAGATTAAAATCTTCCTGTGCTTAAATTTCTCATCCAAATAGACTTCATAGCAAAGATGTTGCAAATTTACTTTATTTTTCGTTACTTAACCTGGTTGTAGATCCTACTTCTTTTCATTCTATGGCATTGAATGAAATTCAGAGGTTCATTATGTCTCCTTATTTCTTTCTTTGCTTTTATATGACTTAAGGGAATTCAAGTTGTGGAAAGATTATTAGCAATAGTAACAACTATTTTCATTCTCCTTGTCCCTTACTTTTAAAATAGCCTTTGATGTGTCTTCTCTTAGAAAGATTTTACAAGAGGGAAATTTTCGCATCTTATTACCTATGACCTTGGGTCAGTCTGTAACCTTATTTTACATAGAATAGCATCCTCCTCTCTTACTGTTCCTATTCCTTAGAAATTCTATAAGAATTATGTCTTGTTTCTAAATACACAAAAAATCCTTTTATCTCTTTGTGAGAAAAGGCATATGATTTTACAAGCCCTCTTTACCTACAAATTCCATCTCACACTCTTTGCTGAACACAAAGTACAGTAAAGTTTCCATGGAGAATAAATGACACATAAATTAGATACTTATTCTCATTTTTTTCTGGTGAAGCACAAGTACTTACAAAAGACTTTACACTATTTTGAAAGCCACTATCTTTCTGAGATGCAGCAAACTAAGGACTTAGTGTTCTATCCATTACCATTCGAACAGACCAGACGAGACACAGCCTACCATATTCAGATGCCCTTTCTTCCTTCCAAGGACTGAGGCTGAGACAGCCTAAGACTTTCATTTACAGTCATCTTGCAAATATCATGAGCAGGTTATCTTGAAAGGAAACAAACTCCATACATTTGGTATTCCATAAGATGGGGATTCTGACTGCTCTGTTACCTATGGAATAGCATTGCCTTTGATATTAGACTATGCCACCAGCAACCAACCTAATATATATATATATATGAAGCTTTAGCTGTCTGGTAAACAGAAGCTCGCAATGCATTCCAGATTGGATACATAAAATAGGTGTTGTTCTAAGTATTTCTGTTAATCACCATATATCATTGTTTTGGGGTTTGTTTGTTTGTTTGTTTTGTCTTTTTGAGACAGGGTCTCCCTGTAGCTCTGGCTGTCCTGTAACTCACTCTGTAGACCAGGCTGGCCTTGCACTTACAGAAATCCACCTGCCTCTGCCTCCCAAGTGCTAGGATTAAAGGCATGTGCCTCCACACCCGGCTATATATCCCAATATTTTAAGTTCAAGTAATCCATTTCCCTCTATGGAAATGGGGTTCAATATATTCCTTTGAAAATTTAGTTGTTCCTTATTCTTTAATCACTCATATAACTAGAACTATCGTCTAAGTAGCTGATATGCAGCCCAATGGATTAAAAAACGGTGGGGTCACTGATCATGTGATTCATATATGTATACATATCCATATCCATATATGTATACATCATATACATCTGAGACTTTGTGTCAAACCTTCCAAAACAGTCAACAGACTGTTATCTTTTCCCGCACTTAAAGTTGAAAGGGATTGCTCTAATTCTGCACATTTTTAATCAATGAGATTTTTCTTTGTGACAGTTTGCTGATTTTTTTTTACAGTTCCGAATTGTGCTATTTGGAAATTAACAACCAACAGCGGTCATCAAAATAAAATATAATTATAATATTTAATTTCAAAAAAAATTTTCAAGAAAATTCAAAGCAAGAAGTGAACACCAATAGAGGATTTGGAATTTTGAAAAGCAATCTCAAATATTTACTTTGGTTCTATGCTCTTGTGTGTAGATGCACATGTATGCATGGAGATCTAAGGTAAATATTTCTTCTCAAAAAAATTGTTTTGAGAGAGGGTCTCTGATTGAAACTGGAACTCACACATTTAGCCAGAATGGCAGGCCAGCAAGCCCCAAAGATTCTCCTGTCTCTGCCAGCCAGCACTGCTGTTACAGATATGCATCACATTGCCTATTTGTGTTTTGTTTTTTTTTAAGTATGGGTATTGGTGATCAAACTCAGACACTCACACTTGAACAGCAAGAATTTTACCCCACTGAAGCAGCTCGTTAGCCCACACTTTTATGTAACTTATTTTACTTAACTTATTGCAAGATAGAAAAAGCATTGTCTTGTCAAAAGTATCATGCAGAAAGTTCTGAATGCTAAAGGAATAAGGCCACTACATTTTACACAATCCAAATCAACTCATTAGTAAACTCATGCAATCAAAAATTATGTCTAGAAAATGGACTGTAAACAGTTCTTGAGTCAATATCTGAGAGAATGAAAACACAGATGTAGTTAGGATACTCATCTTCTGTGGTTTCAAAACATATTTCTCAGCTTGCTTCTGAATGCTCAACTTTCATCTTCATTAGGAGCCATTAAGATAAGCTGAAAAAAAAAAAGGAAGTCACTTCCTGCCTTGGGATACTCAAAGCATTTTGACACATTCAAAAGTAATTAATCTTGAATACTTACACAATCACATTTTAGACTGCCTTCTAAAAGGAGCCAAGTTAAAATTAAAATTCAGTGGGCTGGAGAGATGGCCTAGCAGTTAAGAGCACAGACTGCTCTTGCAGAGGACCCGGGTTCGATCCCCAGCACCCACATGGTGGCTAAGAACCATCTTTAACTCCGGTTCCAGGGGAATCTAATGCCCTCTTCTGACCTCCGCAGCATTGCACGACAAGGGTGCACAGACCTACATGCAGACAGTACATTCATACACATAAATAAAAAAAATTAAAATTCAGGCTGTCTTACATAATTCTAATTAAATAAAATATTGTACTTTAGGATTCACTGTATTTTAGACACATTCTGATTCATAAAACATTTTCTGTGATTTTTCATCTTTTTTTATTTAATTTTATTTATTTATGTGTATGAATATACTGTCTGCATGTAGGTCTGTGCACCCGTGTCGTGCAATGCTGCGGAGGTCAGAAGAGGGTGTCAGACTCCCCTGGAACTGGAGTTCTCCTGGAATTGGAGTTACAGACGGTTCTCAGCCACCATGTGGGTGCTGGGGATCGAACCCGGGTCCTCTGCAAGAGCGGGCGGCGCTCCTAACCGCTAGGCCACCTCTCCAGCCCCGATTTTTTTTTAATTTTTTTATTTCTGTATGTGTATGAATGTACTGTCTGCATGCAAGTTTGTGCACCCGTTTCGTGCAATGCCGCGGAGGTCAGAAGAGGGTGTCGGACTCCCCTGGAACTGGAGTTTTCCTGGAATTGGAGTTTCAGACGGTTCTCAGCCGCCTTGTGGGTGCTGGGGATCGAACCCGGGTCCTCTGTAAGAGCGGTCGGAGCTCTTAACCGCTAGGCCATCTCTCCAGCCACCCAAGCCCCGATTTTTCATCTTTTAAATACAATACTATTTATGAATAACGATGGGAAACTTACTAGTCGTTACGAAATTTTTTATCACTATTCATCTCTATGGAAGACTACAGAAAATAAAATAAATAAAATGTTCATAGTTTGTAGGCTAATTCTTTTTTTTTTTTTTTTTTTTTTTTTGGTCTTTTCGAGACGCAGTCTCCCTGTAGCCCCAGATGTCCTGGCAACTCCTTCCTGTAGACCAGGCGGCTTGGAACGCATAAAGTCCACCTCCTCTCCTCCACAAGGGCTAGATGGGAAAGGCGTTGCACCACCCCGCCTGGCTGTAGTTTAATTCTAAACAGAATAATGAATTGATGCAGTTAATAGGCTGAGGCGCCCAACTTGGATGATTTATAAAGTTACTTTATGCATAAGACATGTAGGCAACAAATGTTATCTTTTCAATCTGGACATCTGTTTTCTCAAGATCAAACATTGGTAAGACAAGGTCATAGTTGATATACTGATATAGAGATGGAAGAATTTCATCACAGTGAAATAAACAAGAGACTTTTAAATATAAATAACTAAAATAATGGTTGCTGGCATTATTTATAGATAAAACACAATGATTATTTTTATTGATTTTAGTTCTATTTTATTGCTCTACCTATATTTTTAGCTTTGCAAGATGAAATCTAATTAGCTAGCACTGTGTAAAAATACTTATTATTTAACAGGGAAAAAGCCTTTCATATTCTTGCAGACTGGTGTTCTGCAAAATTCCTCAGTCAGGGAGCCCAGTGCACAGAGAGGCTGTGAGGATGGCTTACCAACACCATGCCAGTCCCTGGTAGAGCCACTGCATGAAAGCCAGTTCCTTATCCTCTATCATTATAGTAAAAGTAAAATTCGATTTCCTTTTTTATTTATTTTTTAATTTTATTTATTTTTATCTGTATATTAATGTACTGTCTGCATGTAGCTTTCTGCACCCGTGTCATGCAATGCCGCGGAGGTCAGAAGAGGGTGTTGGATTCCCCTGGAACTGGAGTTCTCCTGGAATTGGAGTTACAGACGGTTCTCAGCTGCCATGTGGGTGCTGGGGATCGAATCCGGGTCCTCTGCAAGAGCAGTCAGTGTTCTTAACTGCTAGGCTATCTCTCCAGTCCCTCGATTTCCCTTTTTAACTTCATAAAATAGCACTGTTTCAACACCCCAGTTTGTCAGCTAATATCTTGGGAAGTCTCAGTTCATATGATTAAAGATATCCTAAAACTTACCTAGATTGCAATTCAAGAAATTTTGGTACACTCAAGGTCTTAATCTATTTCCAATTTCTTTTGCTTCTATGAATACATTTCTTTTTTGTGGAGACAAGGTATTTTACTACTGTGAGGGAAGTAACTTTCCATTTAATCTTTCTAATCCTTTAACTTCAGAAAAAATTAGATGCATTGGTTTGATTACTGAACAAAGACTATAATGAATTCTGGTCTCAGGTCTATTTATTACTTGTTACCAAGATTAATTAAGAATTTTAATGAGATACCAAGAGACTTAAAAGTAAAATAGTAATAAAAATCAAGATACTGAAATACAACATTGATGGTTTACACAGAGTATATTACAGCACTCTCCTGTATTTTACAAATTGACAATGGCTATGCTCCCAGCAGCTTCTTCATCCATGCTCCTTCATCTGAATATCGAACAGAACAATCTCCTTTTCTGTGAGTATTACTCTTTATGGTATCAAAGTCCTGGCTGCTTCTTCTCCTCTCCAGAATGAGCTCACTACCTTCAGGCTTTGATTTTATTTTTGCTATGAAAGTTGTGATTATCAGATTTCTGTTCATCACTGTCTCTACATTTACATGAAACATACACATATATGTGCATGCATATACATCCATGTACAATGTTCTTTACAAATATATCTATTTTCCATATAACAGAAATGAATAAGTTAAGAAAACTATTCCAACCCTTCCAAAACATGTCACTTATTTTTTTCTGATTTCAAACAAGCAAAATAAGCAAAAGTGAACAAAATGTCATTATTCTAAATTCATATATGAGAGATAATGTTAGATAGGGGGAAATAGATAGCCCTGTTTATTTAGCAAATCTCAAAAAAATGTCACCTACAAAATACTCTAGGATTTAGGATGAAAAGCAGTGACCTGAAGTAATCACCCCAAAATTAGAAATTCAGAACAGGCAGTGGATATAGGCAGTCTTCATATGACAGCTTGCTGTCCCTGATGAAAATAGATGTGTGAGGGGCTGGAGAGATGGCTTGGCATTTAAGAACATTAGCTATTCTTCCAGAGTACCAAGGTTCAATCCCCAACACCCATTATATGGCAGCTAACAACTGCCAGTAACTCCAGGTCCAGAGGATCTGACATTCTCTTCTGGGCTCTGCAGGCATTGCATGTATGTGACACACTTATGTTACATGGAAGCAAAATATTAATAACACATAAAATAAAAATAATAAATGAAAACTAAAAGAAAACAAACATCAGAAAAAGTATAAGTGCACTGTTTGCTATTCATAACGATACTCCTGCCTTTAATGATATGAGACCAGGTATGTTACATGCTGAGCTCTAACCAAGGAATCCTCTGAAACAATGTAAGCATATGACTACTACTAATAAATCCTAGGAGAAGCAAATTTCTTGTTAATATGCAAAATAATATTCAAAGTCTAAATGTCATCTCTGTAGATTGATTCATGAACGTAGGCACTGAGACTGAGAAATAAGAAGGAGACTTCAGATAGGCAGACTGGCCACAGATCACCAGCCTACTAAATGATCCCCATCATTACCTACACAGGCCCACAGCCAGCTTTCCAGAAGAAGGTTGAAGATACAGACATTCACTTCCAGTCCACAATGAATAAAAGCAGTTTATCAGGTGGATCTCCCCCTACAGACTGGTGTGGTCACTGACTTCACAAAAACACAAACAGGATTCAGGATCCCTGCCCCCCTCAACTTTGCAGACATTGATCTTCTGGAAGAAATACAATTCACCCATCATCTCACCTCCAGTTTAGAACCCTGGCCCTTATTCTCCTGCTCAAGTTTATGATATGAAGTGCAGTTAGCAAAGCCAGGGGAATAAACAAAGACCCCCCTCCCCCAAGCCAACCCTGCAGTTTCTCTTGTCATGAGTTAACTATCCCTAGGCTGGTACCACCCTCAGGCCTTCCTGTCTATGCCACCAAGAGTTGGGCTTGTGTGGCTCCCAAAACATAAATCCATACAGGACTGCCAATAGCTATGTTGGGTTCTCTAACTCACCTCAACAATGTGTCTCTTCTATTTAATTAGCTGGGTTTTATTCTGAAACAAGGATACTTACTTCTGAAATTTTTTAGAAGCATTAGATTTTTAGCTTGAGTTAGTAAGGTAAATAAATCGTACATCCAACCTTTACTTTTTGCTTTGATGTGCATTTTAAATCTGATCCCTAATGAAAAGCTGTAGCCTCTATGGTGGGCAGTAGAAAGATCTGCCAGCAGATGATAGGGACTGGGGTTTGGCATAGAATGACAACTTACTGAATTTCCATGAACACTTTTCCTCAGAGAATTTTGTAATTTGTCATAGTAAATAATGACGAAAGCAAAGCTAGGAAGATGGTTCAGTGGGTAAAGTGTTTGCTGTACGAGTACACGGACTTGAGCTCAGACCCTCGGCACTCACGTCAAAGCCAGGTGCAGAGGAATCACAGGCGATCCCAGCACTGCAAGTGAGAGAAGAACAGAGATAGATGGATCTCATGGACTCACAGGCCAAGGCTAGCCCAAACTGCAAGCTCTGGTTCCAGTGAAAGATTTTGTTTCAAACTTTAATGTGGAGAGTGATGGAGGAAGACATCTGATAGTGAACTCTGACCTGACACTTGTCTGAAAATGAGCATTCACCCTCACATACACACACGCACACACACACACACACACACACACACAGCAAAAATACATGTATGTACACATAGATAGAAATAATAATAATGATAACAAAATAAAATGAGTAATAATGATAATACCTTTACTTGTTTTTACAAACAGTTGATAGCAATTTTTTAATAACCAGGATCTTCTCACCCTTAGTGATCTGGGATCAGTTTTCTGGAAGGAATACTAGAAAGTCAATATTCTAAGTCACATTCCCAACTGTTTACAAGAGTCCTTTATCACTCCTAGTACTTCTTCATAGAAGGGACTTAGAACTCTATACCTAAGTGGAAAGAAAGCCATTATTGCGGTTAGCCCTTTGTGTTACAATGAGTTAGCAACATGAGGTTTTGACATCCATTTCCATCACATAAGCAAATGTCTACTAGAAGAATTCCATTCCTTCCAAATCTCGTAGATAAGTGGATACGCTTTTTAAAAACTATTTATTATTTAATGTTTATGAATGTAATGCCTGCATGCATGTAAGGGCACTGTGCGGTGCCATGCCCACAGAAGTCAGAGCAGGATGTTGGATTCCCTGGAACTGAAGTTTCAGATGCTTCTTAGCCATCATGTGGGTGCTTGGAACTTAACCCAGGTCCTCTGCAAGAGCAACCAATGCTCTTAACCACTGAGCAATCTTTCCAGCACCAAGTGAATACACTTTTAGATTGGGAAAAATCCTTTTTACATTTCCAATTTATTTAAGGAAAGTGTCATATAATGCTGCTACAGATAATACCAGCTCCACACCTGCAGAGCCCCATGTGCTTATGTTTGGCCAGAGTGCTTGAATGATAGCTGTGCACGCATCCTAAACATGTTTGACTGTCCTGGGCTTTAGAAAGAAATTCCATCAATCACGCATCAACTAAGTCTTTCGACACTTCCTACACTCAATACTCAGAAGTTAACCAAAAATAATTGAAAATTGCAGGCGTCTGAAATGGATAATTATCTTCCCAGACTCAAGTTCCTCTTGGGAAGCTATTTTTACTAAATGGTTCACTGAAACGGGTTTCTTCTAAAGAAAACACAATAACATCTGAAGCCATTATTACCTTTAATTTCAGTCTGATTTTGAGCAAGGGTAAGACTAAGACACCTTTAATTTCAGTCTGATTTTGAGCAAGGGTAAGACTAAGACTTAACATATGTTAATTTATGTCACAGCCCAAAGGGTCTGCTTTGAATTGTGTGACTAACATTCTCTTGTTTAACATCCTAAAAAAAAAATGTTTAAGAACTCTCCCAAATGGGCAAAATGCAAAAGAGTATATTATAATATGTGTCCAATTTTCCTAAAGAAATAAGATGTCAAAATGTTACAGGGGCAGGGCATGTTGAAATGCACCTTAATCCCAGCACTCAAGAGGCAGAAAAAGGTGTGTTTGTTTGTTTGTTTTTGAGACAGGGTCTCCCTTTAGTCCCAGCTGGCCTGGAGCTCAATATGTAGACCAGGCTAGCCTTGAACTCAGAGATCCTCCTGCCTCTGACTCCCAAGTGCTGGGATTAAAAACGTGCACCACCACGCTTGGCTTAAAGGCGGTTCTTAGCCACCATGTGGGTGCTGGGAATGGAACCCAGGTCCTCTGCAAGAGCAGTCAGTGCTCCCAACTGCAGAGCCATCTCTCCAGCCCCAAGAAGGTGTATTTCTGTGAGATGGAGGCCTGTCTAGTCTATTTAGCAAGTTGCATGCCAGCTGGGGCTATAGGGAGACTCTGTATTTAAAAAAAAAATGAATAAAAAGTTACACAACTTCTGCCACTAGCCAAGATCAAATAAAATTCTAGTTTACTCTTTCAAAGCAAACAAGAAAATATCAAGACAAAACTGCATATCAAAACGTTTATCCTAAAACTTTAAAAGCTGCAAGGCATGAAGAAATGAAGGACAGTACCCCAGAGGTAGGAAACAAATGAGGTTAAGTCAAGGATTGTTTCAGGACTGCTGTGAGCCAGAGTTCAGGCAGGAGTAGGGAGGGAGACCTGGACAGAGCCCATGAAGGAATAGCACTCATTCTCAGAATGTCATAATCTCCAAGGAATAAACTGGAGATGGCAGAAGAGTGGGGCCATGCTCTGCAGGAGTCACAGTGGAAAACACTAGCATTTAGTAAAAAAAGAAAAAACAGAATTTAAGAAAGATAAATGAAAGGAGAATCCAGAACGAGCAGCCTCAAATGGAGAGTGCTTTCTTTCCCTCTAGGGGCAATTAGTACAGCTCCAAAGACTTGCAGTAATTTCCATAACACATTACAGGGGGGAGAGAGAGAGAGAGAGAGAGAGAGAGAGAGAGAGAGAGAGAGAGAGAGAGAGAGAAAGTACTGCAGAGAAACCGGCTCTGCATCCCCAACCACTTGTCCTCCCTTCCTACATTTGATTTTGTTTCTAATTTCAACAGGCTTATCATTCAACTCCGGGAACTCCCTGCTAGGACTGTTTTCGGTTATCTGGTTGAATTTCTTTACTTTTTCATCTTTTCATTCTACTTTTATCTGGAGATGTTTTCTCATCACCCTGCATCTTTATTGTTCTTTCCTTCCTTCTCTTATTTATCTTCTGTTTTCTCTTTTATCTGAATACTAACCACAAGTCTTGCTCTGCTTATTTTCTTAACCTTCCAACCCTTGGTAAATAACAGTTTAGTATGGTCTGTACTGTCTTTGTTCTTTTACTCTCACCATTTCATTCAAGTTGAAGGGATGATTATTTCTAATTGGTAATTACTATGTCTTTATAGCATGCCTATCCATCAGTAGTTAGTTTTCTATTTGTAGATAGTTTTCTACTGGAGGAGATGTACCAGCATTCAAGACTGGTGCCCTGAGCATAGTCCATGGGTTTGACTAATGAGCCAGACTCTCAACCCAGTGAGGAGAAATTACACCCCAATACTACTACAATTTGGTTCTACTTTCACATTTCAAATAATTCAACTGAAAGAATATGGGTAATTTAAAAACTCTAAACAACAACCTAATCTCAGGAATTGCCATGTTCAATACCCAGCACCCACATGGTATGTAACTCCAGTTCCAGGGAATTTGACATCCTCTTCCGACTTTGATGGTCATTGCATGACATGGGTTCACTTACACATGTGCAGGCAATGCCTTCATATATACAAAATAAAAACAATAAATAAAATATTTTTAAAATAATCTTAAATGCAGTCAGAGAGAACAAAATAAACTCTTAAATGAATTCAAAGAGAATACAAACAGCTAAATGAAGTAAGGAAGGCAAGACAAGATGCAGCAGAATAATCCAATAGAAATAAATACTGGGAAAAAAACCGAAGTTTTAGAAATTGAAAGTTGAATAAATAATTAAAAAAATCAATAAGAAAGCCTTGCCAACAGAATGGATCGAATGGGTAACAGAATATCAATATTTGAAGGCAAAGTAAATAGATTAGGATATCGAGACAATGACAAGCTATAAGCAGAGTCTTCTTATATGTGACAACATTGAAAGACCAAATTTACCAAGAATAGGCATAGACATAGTTCAAGATAAAAGCATATTCAATAAAACACATTCAATAAGATGATAACAAAAATCCCCAAATCGAGGCAAAGACATGGGTATCCAGATACAGGAGGCATTTACAACACTGGAAGGATGAGACCAGGAAAGAAACTCTCCATATCATGCTACATTTAATACTAAACGCTTCTAAGAAAGAATATTGAAAGCTGAGAAAGACACCAATGATGGTTTCCACTAGAATAACAATACATTTCTCGAAAAAGTTTTTATAGCCAGAAATGCATGGATGATATATTTCAGTCTCTCAAAGGCAGTAACTGTCAACCTGGATAACAATATACAGCAAACATATCCTTTATAATAGAAGCGGAAAAAAATTTACATGACAAACACAAACTAAAGGAATCAATTATCACAAAGCAAGCGTCTTCAACAAATGATGTTGGCAGAACTGGTTCACCATTTGTAGAAAAATAAAATTAAACGCCTACCTCTCGCCCTGTACAAAAATAAACTCCAGTAGATCAAAGATCTCAACCTGAAACCTGAAACCCTGAAGGTGATAGAAGAAAAAATAGGCAGCAACCTATAAGACAAAGGTGTAGGAAAAGACTTTCTAAATCAAACGGCAGCTGCACAGGAAATAAGGACAACAGCTGACAAGTGGGACCTCATCAAACTCAAAAGCTTTTGTACAGCTAAAGAAACAATCAAGGAAGTGAAGAGAAAACCCACAGAGTGGGAGGAAACCTTCACTGCAGATACATCTGACAGAGCATTAACATCCAGAATATATAAACTACTTAAAGAACAAAGAAGTAAGAAAACAAATGACCTACTCAAAAGATGGAGTAAAGAGATGAACAGAGACTTCACCAGTAAGGAAGTAAAGATGTCGGAGAAACATCTTAAAAAGTGTTCAGCATCATTAATAATTAAGGAAATGCAAATTAAAACCACACTAAGGCATCATCTCACTCCAATAAGACTGGTCAAGATTAAGAAAACAAAAGACACCAAATGCTGGAGAGGTTGTGGGGAAAGGGGAACACTCATCCACTGCTGGTGGGAATGTAAACTGGTACAACCACTGTGGAAAGCAGTGTGGAGAACCCTTATAAACTCAAAATGAGGCTACCCCCTGACCCAGCCATACCACTCCTGAGTGTATACCCACATGACACATCCTACCACAAAGATACATACACAGCTATGTTTATTGCAGCTTTCTTCACAATAGAAAAGACCTGGAACCAACCCAAATGCCCCTCAACTGATGAGTGGATGACAAAAATGTGGTACATCTACACCATGGAGTTCTATGCAGCGGTAAAGAAAGATTATATCACGAACGTTGCAGATAAATGGATGGAACTCGAAACTATTATGCTAAGTGAAGTAACAGTCCCAGAAAAAAAAAAAAAAAAAAAAGCAAATGATTTCCCTCATTTGTGGATGCTAACACTAAATACCCAGTTGGTAGGCAAACTGAGCAACTTCATTATTATATTTCATTGTATCTGAAAGCAACTGTGCTATTATAATGTGAATCTTTTAACGGGCTCTAGAATTGACCTACCACTTGTATTCACACATATATGGGTGGAAGATATGTATTCATATTCTAAAAAAAAGAATATAGGGACTGGAGAGATGGCCTAGCCATTAAGAGCACTGACTGCTCTTGCAGAGGACCCGGGTTCGATCCCCAGCACCCACATGGCGGCTAAGAACTGTCTGTAACTCCAATTTCAGGAGAACTCCAGTTCCAGGGGAATCTGAGACCCTCTTCTGACCTCCGCGGTATTGCACGACACGGGTGCACAAACCTGCATGCAGACAGTACATTCATACGCATACAAAAATAAATAAAAATTTTTTTAAAGTATTAAAAAAAAGAATATAAAGTTATACTTCTTTCTTACCTGCATGCGACTTTATTGTTAAAATGTGAATTTCTAAATATGTTTTGGAATTAACTTATAGTTTATTTTCAGATTTTGTAATTTTTGATTTATGCGTGGAGTGTTTGCATATTTTGGAATAATATAAAACCGAAGGGAACAAAAAAAGACAGAGAAAAACCTATTCAAAGAACTGACCAAGGGCTGGAAAGATGGCCTAGTGGTTAAGAGTGCCGACCGCTCTTACAGAGGACCCGGGTTCCATCTCCAGCACCCACATGGCGGCCGAGAACCGTCTGAAACTCCAATTCCAGGAGAACTCCAGTTCCAGGGGAGTCCGACACCCTCTTCTGACCTCCGCAGCATTGCGCGACACGGGTGCACAGACCTGCATGTAGACAGTACATGGATACATATACAGAAATAAAAAAAAAAAAAACTGACCAAAACGGTAAACTTGTGCATTGAAAAGGTTATAAAAGACTGAGAAAAAGATCAAGACAGGACTTAACATGTATGACAGAATCCATGAGCTCTGCGGGGGGTGGGGGGCATGAGGGGTGGGCATGGATGGGGCGAATGAGTCTACATTTGATTAAGAAATGTTGTATGAAATGCGCTCAATAAAAATTTAAAAAATTTAGTTCTTATATTATCTTGGAATAAAGAGAACAGCTAACTAAAAAAATAAATAAAATTTTACATTAAAAACGGAAAAAAATCAAGCAGTACAGAAGTTAATAAAAGAACATCTATATGTTAAAGAGAAAAATATACACCCCAGTAAGATCATGAGAAATAACTGCACTATAACAGCAAATAAAGAATAGGAAATGATGAAATACTATAAAAACTACAAGTGACAGAAACTAATATATACTTAACAATAACTCTGGACCTTAATGATCACAACTCCCTAATCAAAAGACACAGGTGGGCACTTCTTCCAATTCAGTTGGGAAAAAGATGGGGAATATCAATTATGAACATGGTGCATGCAAGAAAGTTATTTGAAACAATTATCTTTATGAAACCTATCCATATGTATAATAAATATACACTGTAATAGAAAATTATATTTAAAATAGCTTAGGTTCATCACAACTAGGTTCAGTTTTGATGAACCCAGAAGGCCACAAATGACCAAAATGTAAAGAATAAGAGATTGCAGAAGGTGTGCCCCTGAATAGAACTCATATTAAAACTCATCCACACGGGGCTCAGGGACCATTGTGCAAAGGGGATGGAAAGATCATAAGAGCCAGGGGTGGTGCATGATCATAAGGAAACAGGGTCTTTCAGGCTCCTAAGAACTTGCTTATATGAACTTACAGCAATGGTGACAGCAAGCACAAGAACCATGCAAACTCAATCAGACAAAAAACAGCATAGACTTAAGGGAAGGGACAGGAAGCCGCAACCTTAGTTAAGGCACTACTGGCTCGCTACTGAGAGTTGGTCTTCTTTAAGGGAATGACACTAGATAGCCTGGCCAGGCTCCAGTGATCAACTCACATCCTATACCAAGAGACATCTCAGCACACAAACTTGACTTGATAGGCCTTAACATATATCAGAATGCATAAGATCTAGTGGGTGGGCTGTGGGAGAAGTGCAGATAGGGTACAAGGTCTAAACATGAATAAGATCTATTGTCTGAAGTGCACAAAAATTTAATAAAATATACATTTTTTAAAAGCTTAGAGGAAAGAGAATTATGTGAGGTATGTCTTAAAAACCACAGAGAGCCTACTCTGATGTTCACTAGAGAACCAAAAGCACATTCATATGAAAACTAATTAAAGTCAGACATGAATCTATCAATAGCTGGAGTACTTTTAACTTTCTAAGAAGATATGTTCAGTATTAATCTTTAAAAAATATAGTTTTATTTATTATATTATATTATATAATATAATATATATATATATATATATTGAACTCACAGAGATCCACCTGCCTCTGCCTCCCAAATGCTAGGATTAAAGACGTCGTACACCACCATGCCCAGCCAGTCTCATTATTTATAGGCAGTCATTAAATACTCAGAATAGCTTTGCTCACATAATAGAGACTCATTAACCATCAACTAAGCACTTCTCTGATACCAATTAAACTCTAAAGGATCAGGGACTAGAGAGATAGCCTAGCGGTTAAGAGCACCGACTGCTCTTGCAGAGGACCCGGGTTCGATCCCCAGCACCCACATGGTGGCTAAGAACCATCTGTAACTCCAATTCCGGGAGAACTCCAGTTCCAGGGGAATCCAAGACCCTCTTCTGACCTCTGCGGCATTGCACGACATGGGTGCACAAACCTACATACAGACAGTACATTCATATACATACAAAAAATAAATTAATTAAACTCTAAAGGATCAAACTTGCTAAACAGCATAACCATATTCCAGGAAAAGTCTCATAATTTATATTGAAATATAAAAATATGTAAACTAAATAAATTTTACATATACTTTAGGCAACATATCATAACCTAGAATTCATAATACTAACAATTTCACACAGCAAATGTTTATCGTTTCAAATAAAATGTACCAATAATATTCTAGTTCAAATGACACTTTATAGCCTAGAGAGGAACAGGAAGTATAGCAGGTGTCATCAAGGAAGTACGTCCAGAAGCAACCAGGGTTTACATCCCTGTGGAAGATGCGTCGACAAGGACTGTTCTTGTTTCAATGAACATCGAGGCTATCACTTCATATCAAGCAAAGTTTATAGAAAACATTATCATGAACTAGAAAGGAAAATAACCAAAAATCCAAAAGAAAGCTGGACTGACACCCCGGACCGCATCCTCTCTCAATCTTACAATATGTGTTTTGGCCTCAGTGCCTACTCTAATCTCTTTCTATGGATTATTGTCTTACGGATGTCATCTTTCATGGTACAAGAGAACCACAGCTATGCCATATAACCATATCTCCTTCATTCTCCAAAGAGAAGTCCATTAAGCCTTACTCAGCTTTATGAGCTGGATCATACTAGACATGTCATTAAGTTAAATTCCTTACCTCATTATCCAACCTACTGTGATTGTAGACAGCAATCCCCTTCATTAGTGCCACATTCTGGAAAGATTCCCTTATGGTATGACCAGAATTCATCATACAAGGGGAGCTGGAAAAATGAGCAGATGTTTGCAGAATGGATGGGAGAGATGTACATCATTATATGAAGAGGAAACTGCAGAAATACATGTGTACTCAAGGTCTGGTTATTAGAAGATAAGTTTATTCATATTGGCCTCCAATGATAGTAAAAAATTACATTCAAGACAATTCCATAATCCCATCTGGCTTTGTAGTCTCTTTTCTCCAAAAATAGTCCAATCAGGGATTTTGTGTATAAGTAAAAATTTTAAGAGGAAGAAAGTGTCTCGGATGAGCCCTGTTTTACTGTGCCCTTTTCTAGCCAGGCCAACATGAGGAAGCACATGATTTCTTAGCATGCTGCTGGCAAATTGGGGTATATTTCAAAGAAATAAAAAGAGTAAGAAACCCACATAATAAAGAATGATTTTTGAAAATGGGGAATTTTAAAACTTCTCTTGAAAATAAGAAAGTAATTAGAAAGAGGCTGAGGACAGCTGATTCAGTATAAATGAATTACACAGGAAAGCACCACACTAGATCTTCGCATAACACCAAAGGTAAGCTAACCAAACAAAAGGTAAGCGAGTGACAGGCAGATTTCACCACAGCATAAGAATATATACACTAGTAATTACCTGAGTATACTGAGGAAAAAGGAAATAAACTTTCTGTGAGCCAGAGAATGTTTCTAAACTAGCATTAAAGAAGATTATAGCTATTACCTAGTACAGCAACTAGGTGACAGAAAAAAAAAAATACAAAGAAAAGCCACCAGTTGATTTTTCTTTCTTTTCACAAAGAAATAATGCAAAGTCTGATTTTTGGGAGGTGAAATGTATTCATAGTGAATTCAGTGAAACATTCTTCATTCTCATTAACGTAAGGTATATAATTTATATATGTTGAAAAACAAAGATTTCACTGTAAGAAAACTTTTGCTCTAGAGAAGTCAGTAGAGACAGATCAAGATTTTTTTTAATAAATAACTGTATTTTATTTTCCAGCATGGGTCAAAAGAACAACAGAAGCAGTTCAGTGCTTTACATGATCCAAGTTTTATTCTGTCATGAGCCCGTGTTCTGGATATAACATACCAAGCATTTATAGGAATCCTACAGTTCATCAAATCAATTTAAATTAAGAAGGGATAACAGGACTTAATGTTGGAGGGATGGAAACATCTTTTTTTGTCTATTTGAGACAGGGTATCCCTTTAGTCCCAGCTCTCCTGGAACTCACTATGTAGACTAGGCTGGCCTTGAACTCACAGAGATCCACCTGTCTCTGCCTCCTGAGTGCTGGGATTAAGGTGTGCACCACCGCGCCCTGCTGGCAATTTATACTTAGCTATGAAAATGCCCAAGTAACCTTTGCTTCCTTTCACCATGGGCAAGTCTCTGTGGCTTTTACTGTATCAAACCTAAATGTTTCCTGACAACAAAGCACTCACAACAGAGCTGCATCCCAACCCCAACACTTATGAAAACCACTTGCTTAAACCGTACTGTCCATCAGCTTCCTCATTTGTAAAATAGGAAGGGTAAAAGTTGTTTCTTCATTGCATACGTCAAAGCATTACAGATGCGTGTGCATGAGTGTGTGCATGTAAAATACAATATTGTTTCTTCCTTTTGCCTTCCACAAACAAATATTCTCCCATGATTCTACAGACTTGCCTCTTTCTTTGATTAGTATTAGGGACAATAACAAAGAAAATACTCTGTGCTTTAATTTGCTTCTTTTCCAATTAAGAGTAAATAAGTTTCCTAGTGAAGGTTATTCTAAGGTAGCTAAATTGTGAATGTATTTATTTTTTAATTTGTCTTTTATCTTTGGGAGAATTCAATACAAGAGTCCATTATTTTTACCTCTCTCCACTTCCAACTGATTCAGTGTAAATGAGTTACCCAGAAAACTGTCTACTACCTCTCAAATTCATGACCTCATTATTATTATCATTATTATTATTATTTATTATCTACATAAACACACACTATCTAGGAATAAATCTAACAAAGGAAGTCAAAGACCTCTACAATAACAATTTTAAATTTTAATTTTAAAGAAAAGAGACTGAGGAAGCTGGTTGAGGATAGAAAGACCTCTCATGTTCATTAGAAGAATTTATAGTGGGAAAATGACCATCCTACCAAAAGCTACGTACAGATTCAATGCAATCCCAATCAAAATCTCCATGATCTTCTTCACAGAAATAGAAAAAAAGAATCCTAGAAATCATGTCGATATCCAGCATAACTCAAACAATCCGGGGAATTTTCATACCCTATTTTAGCATTTATAGATTTATATTAATAAAAGAGCATGTACTGACACAAAAACAAAAAAATCAATAGAATGAAATAGAAAGCCAAACATGAGTGCACATAATTTCACCTGAAGAAGCCAAAAATACACTCTAGAAGAAAGACAGCATTTTCAATAAATGATTCTGTGAAAACCGGAAGTCTACATGCAAAACAATGAAATGAAACCCATATCAATCATCCTGCACAAAATCCAGTTCCAAATGGATAAAAGACCTCACTGAAATACTGAAAATGCTAGAAGAAACCATAGGCAATACTCCACAAGTACAGCACAGCACTTTCTACAGAGCTCCATTCACTTAAGAATTTGAATGTATTATTTATTTATTTGTTTATTTATCTATTTATTTATTTATTTTGGTCTTTTTGAGACAGGGTCTCCCTGAAAATCATTCTTTAACTGCAGAAACAAGAACAGTCTATTAATTTGGATACATTGTCAAGTGAAGCTTTATTTGGCTCTATCATCACAACTTTTTTGGAAAAGCACAGCTGGTCCTCGGGCCCAGCTCACTCTGTGGCAGTATTCCAGCATTGTGTTGAACTGAGAACATAGTTTTATCTCCCATCACTGAAATTCTCTGTGATAGTAGACACCGTTTCCCTCCAGCTATCTTTGTGTGTTAAACTCAGTTTGGTAGACATAAAGATAAATAGCTGAGAAATGTGTTTTCTATGTAGAGAAGCCTACAGAGACAAGACAAGTATGTTCAATATTCCTGCTAATATCTGAGACAGGCACTGTTCCTTCTCCTGTCTGAGTAGGCACACCATGTAAGCTGCTATCCTCAGCCTGGTGACAAGACCCATATCCCCAGAGAAACACTGGGGCAGGAACTTGTTAGTAAAAGAATCTTTGGATCAAGTAAAATTCAGTTAACAGAATCTCTTCAGCACATGCTTCAAGAAATCTGCTTATCTTCCTAGTAATAAGTAGACTTAATACCCCTCCATGAAAATGCACAGCAGGTACACTAGATAGAAGGTATTCAAACCAATCACAAAACCTGTGTATACAATATGTCTATTCCCTGGAAGACAGACCTGAGGAACTTTGGAAAACATACTTTCATGTTTATAAAGTCCAGTAAGTTTATAACAAAATGAAACACAGAAACATATAGACATACCACACACACACACACACACACACACACACACACACACAGCCTAGTCCCAATGCGGAAAGAATATACAATGAAGAGACAATGGAAAAATAATGATAGCAACCAAACAAAAAGAATAAATACTCTATTTCAAAAGGATAAACTATAAACTTGACTTTTAAGCCAAAGGAAATGTTGGATGGTAATAAAATAATCCCTTTAAATGCTTAGAGAAAATGAGTGCCAACATAGAATCATTTTTCCACAGATGAATTTGTCATTTTAAAGTAACAGCCAGAATTATTCAGAGAAATATACAATGTACAGTTCAGAGAAAATGATCAATTCATTGAAAATGAGTGCTTCAAAATGAAGGAAAACTTAACGAACTATAAAAAGACAGATACAAAATAAATGAACTTACTCACCAGTGTTTTTAGATCAGTCTGTGAGTTGGACACAAAAATGAGGCAGAAGCAGAATACCAACAACAGAATTGTCATTGTCTAAATGCCTGCTGTTCACTTTTCCCTGAAATCTCTCTCCACTACATTTTTAGAGAGTTTGGTGTGCAGCAATAGCTTGTTCCTAGTGAACAATAACCTAGGTAATTGGAGATAGTAGATAGGAACAAAAGTGTTCTGGCTTCTAAATGCACTTTATGAAGGAAGGAGAAATAATTAATTCAGACTTAAAGCACATATTATCAATATAGTAGCTGTCAAAAATGAAATATAATTAAAGTATCCATTTTAGAGGCAGCAATTAGCTATTAAATAAACTTGAGCCGATATACAAGACAGAAAAGAAAAATAAGGGGCTTGGGCTGTAGTTTAGTGATAAAGCAGTTGACCAGTATTTTAGAAAAAAAAAGTATATATGTGAATATTTTTAACATGTAAGTATATATTTAAATAACTATTTTACATTGTTTCTGTGTTCTTACTATATTTAGACTTCTGTAGACTATTTTGTGGTTTCCATATACCTGTTTTGCAGCACTAGGGATCAGGCCTAAGGTCTCATGCCTGACAGTCAAGCTGCTTTTATAGCCACATTTGGTCCTGTGACACTCATAGGTCAGAGGTATTCCTAAAGATAAACTATATCCTGTTCCTTTCTAAAAGATAAAAGAAAGGATTTGGCAGGCTTCTACTATATAGAAATGGTAAAGGAGAAGACAGATATGTTTAACTCAATTTGAACACTTTACAACATATGTATGCACTGAAGAATCATGTGGTATTTCATCAACATATAAAAATTTTGTGTTTTGATGTGCGAGTTTTCAAAATCACATTTAATTTTATTTTTTAAAAAAAGTGAAAAGAGGATTGAGATCGGGGATCTCCCAAGACTACCTGAAGCACAGGTAAGAGCTGGGTGCTTCAGGCAGGTGGATTGTTTGATTGGATTTCATTGTCTTTGCTGATCTTTGGCCCCATTGGCTGGTGTGGCTGTGGAGGCAGAGTAATCCTCCCAGCTAGTATAAAAGGAGTGTTTATGTGAGTTTTGAGATTGAGATTGGGGATCTCCCAAGACCACCTGAAACACAGGTACAGCACTCCTCCGCACCCCAAAATGGGATTACCAAAGGAAGGAGGAGTGTCCAAGTGGATTCTTTGGAGAAACTTCAGAACAGAAAGGGAAGAGTGAGTTGGACTTCCAATAGAAAGCCTAGAGCTTAGAGAAGTCAACACTCCATAAGCAAGGAGTAAAGGAGAAAAACAAATCAATCAAACAAACAAGGAAGACATCTGAAGGAGACAAGCAAAGCAAGCCTTCAACACAGTGAAGAGGCATTTGGGATTCACATTGGAACACAGGCAAGGAGAAGCCCATATGCCAGAAACACGAAGAAGAGACAACCTGGGAAAAGTGCAGGATAATCCCACACCAAGCTCTACCAACCCTGTGGAAGATTCCTACAGTGGGATCCCCCTGGGAACGTCCCAGGAAACAGATATTAGAAGTACAATTGTGAACATACTTAAAGAAGTACAAAATTATAAAGAGCAAATAAAAGAATTAAGAAAAGAGAATGAAGAACTCAAGAAGGACATAGAGAATGACAAACTCTGGAATGAAGTGGAAACACTGAAAAGATCCCATGTTGAAACAGATAAGGAAACCAACCAGCAAAGCAAAGAGCTTCAGGAAGAGATTGAGAAGCTCCAAAAGGAAGTGGAAATACTAAAGAGATCAGAAGAGGAAATAAAAAGGAAATCAAACAGTCATCTAATCAAGAGGAAAGGAATGGAAAAAGCCTCAGAAGCAGAATGGAGGAAGCAGAACAAAGAATATCAGACCGGAAGACAACACACAACAATTAAAAACCTCAAGTAAAGATTATGAAAAATTTAAAAATACACAAAAGTGGAACAACCAGGAACTGTGAAAAGATCAAACCTCTACATCATAGGAATAGAGGAAGGAGAGGAATCCCAAGAGAATGGTGTTGATCAGATCTTCAACAGAATAATAGATGAAAACTTCCCCAAACTAAAAAAAAAAGACAAACCAATACAAATACAAAAGCACATAGAACACGAAACAGACAAGATCAGAAAAGAAACTCTCCATGCCACATCATAGTTAAAATGCTAGACGCCCAAAACAAAGACAAAATCCTTAAAGCTACAAGAGTAAAACAACAAGTGACCTATAAGGGGAAACCTATCAGAATTACAACTGACTTCTCAATGCAAACTATGAAAGCAAGAAGAATGTGGAGCAAAGAATGCCCAGTGGTAAGGACAATAGATGCCAACCCAGGTTACTATACCCAGCAAAAATGTTGATTATAGTTGAAGGAGAGAGAAAAACCTTCCATGACATAAACAAGATGAAAGAATACATGTCCAGAAAACCAACCCTTCAGAGAATACTTGAAGCAATTCAAAGGACAGAAGAAAGGAGCAACCATCCCCAGGCACCTAGAAAGAGAAATCAATAAAAGCATAAGGACTTAAGCTTGTGGCATCCACTGTGTGTTATTCCTCCAAAGAGAGAGCTAATAGCCAATTAATTTGGGATAAGATTAGACATATGGGGGCCACTGTTGCACAGTATCGCCAGGCTGTTGAGTGTAGCTGATACGGATGGAGGAGTCTTGCTTCTCTCAATGAGACCAATAGTTTTTTCTTTCCAGTGGCCTCTGGTAATGCTCTCTAGCATTACAGAGTCCAGTTGTATGCTAGCAAGTAACGTCTCATAACATTTTTTTTTTTTTATCTCTTACTTGACCCATTCATTGTTCAGATGAGTGTTGTTTAGTCTACCATGTGTTCTTTGTAGATAGTTAGGGCTTATCCTGGTTTGATATGAGCTTTAACTACACTGTGGTTCTCATTAAATGCATTGGAGGGTTTTTTTCTGATAATGTCCCAGTATGTGGTCGATTTTGGTATGGGACTTGATCCATGGGGTGCTGAGTAGAAGTCTGGTATT
>VZQC01010238.1:6023762-6040294 GCA_009823505.1 Rhizomys pruinosus | reverse complement strand
GTCCTCTAGTGGTTAGGAGATGTTATAAGCCACAATAAGAACTTGTCACCCTTTATAGAGAAACCACAGTTTGCGGATTAGCATACCATCCAAGCATCTGTGTCTATGCTCACAGCTTAGCATGACATAATAATTAGTACTGCTTAAATGCCTGTATATCCAATTGCTTGTGCTTTGTTAGTATGACTAAAAAGGTATCACTGGAAAAGCTGTCAACCCATGAAGGGAAACAACTTGAACAGAAAAGTGTCCAAAATGACAACTCCAAAGAAAGTATACTTTTCTTCTCACCCACTTGTGCCCCTTTCCCAAAGCCCAAGGAACAAATTGCAGAAGAGGAGGCATGGTAGAATGTAAGGGCTGTGGAGAGATAGGGGTGAATCATGAGACTACAGCAATATAGACTGGACCCCTAATTGATCAACATGCCTGTGCATACAAGCTTCTCCAACTGGACTATGGCAAACGGGTTGTTCAAAATTTGGACATAGATACTTGCAAAATGCACCAATTACCTAATTGTACAGCAAACTGAACAACATCAATGTTATCTGAAAACAACTGTGTTCTTATATTGTAGAATACCTTAAAAATAAACAAATAATAATAATTTAAATAATTTAAAAATGAAAGAAATAAAAGCATTCCTGGAACTGAATGACAATGACAATACAACACAGCAAAACCTGTGGGATACCTTAAAAGCAGTCCTAAGAGGGAAGTTTATAGCCCTGGGTGCCTACATTAGAAAAACAGAAAGACCACAAGTGAACGATCTAACCCTGCAGCTAAAAGCACTTGAGAGGCAACAACAGATGAACCCTAAATGCAACAGACAGGAAGAAATAACAAAAATCAGAGTAGAAATCAATGAAATAGAAACAAAGAAAACAATACAAAAAAATCAATGAATCCAAAAGTTGGTTCTTTGAAAGAATAAACGAGATAGACAGACCTCTAGCCCGGTTAACCAAAAGAAAGAAGGAACAACTCCAAATCAATACAATCCATGATGAAAAGGGAAATGTCACAACAGACAAGGAAAAGATCCAGAAAATCATACAGGAATACTTCAAAAACCTATACTCTACCAAGTTTGAAAACCTAGAAGAAATGGATGAATATCTGAAATCCTGGGAATCACCAAAGCTCAACCAAGAAGAGATCAACAGCTTAAAGAGACCCATAATATGTGAAGAAATTGAAGATGTAATAAGAAAACCTCCCGGGCTGGAGAGATGGCTTAGTGGTTAAGAGCGCTGACTACTCTTGCAGAGGACCCGGGTTTGATCCCCAGCACCCACATGGCGGCTGTGAACCGTCTGTAACTCCAATTCCAGTAGAACTCCAGTTTCAGGGGAATCCAAGACCCTCTCTGACCTCCGTGGCATTGCATGACACGGGTGCACAAACCTACATGCAGACAGTACATTCATACACATACAAAAATAAATAAATAAATAAATAAATAAATAAATAAATAAATAAATAAATATAAAGAAACCTCCCAACTAAAAAGAGCCCAAGCCCAGACGGTTTCACAGCAGAATTCTATAAAACATTTCAAAAAGAATTACAGCCATTACTACTGAAATTGTTTAGGAGAATACAAAGAGAAGAAATTCTTCCAAATTCCTTCTATGAAGCCAGCATCACTCTAATACCAAAACCAGGCAAAGATACAACCAAAAAGGAGAACTATAGACCCATCTCCCTAATGAACACAGATGCCAAAATTATGAACAGGATATTGGCAAATCACATACAGATCCACATCAAGAATACCATCCATCATGACCAAGTTGGATTCATACCAGAGATTCAGGGATGGTTCAACATATGAAAATCAAAAAGTATCATCAAGCATATAAATGGATTGAAAGACAAAAAACACACCATCATCTCAGTTGATGTAGAAAAAGCCTTTGACAAAACCCAGGCATCCCTTCATGCTTAAAGTCCTAGAGGGAATTGGATTGGAGGGATAATTCTTCAATGCAATCAAAGCCATATACAGGAAACCCACAGCCAATATCATCCTAAATGGGGAAACGACAGAAACATTCCCTTTAAAGGTAGGAACTCAGCAAGTCTGCCCCCTGTCACCACTCCTCTTCAATACAGTGCTTGAAACACTTGCTAGAGCAATAAGGCAAGAAAAGGAAATTAAAGAAGTACTAATTGGAAAAGAGGGAGTCAAGTTATCCCTATTTGCTGATGATATGATTGTTTACTTAAGGGATGCTAAAAAGTCCACCAGGAAATTCCTAGAAATGACTAACGGCTTCAGCAAAGTGGCAGGATACAAAATTAACCTAAAAAAATCAGTAGCCTTTCTTTACACCAACAATAAGCAATTGAGGAAGGAATTCAAGGAGACCTTCCCACTTACAATAGCCTCAAAAACAATAAAATACCTAGGAACAAAACTAACCAAAGAAACTAAATATCTCTACAACAAAAACTTTAAAGCCTTCAAGAAAGAAATTGAAGAAGACATCAGAAGATGGAAAAACCTCCCATGCTCATGGATTGGGAAAATTAATATAGTAAAAATGTCTATTCTATGCAAACTCTTATATAGATTTAATGCAATCCCAATGAAAATCCCCAAGAGTTTCTTCACAGGCTTGGAGAAAAAAAAGTCCTTAATTTGATTTGGAAAAACAAAAGACCCCAAATAGCCAAAACAACCCTGATTGAATAGGGCAACACAGAGGGGATCTCTATACCAGACTTCAAACTATACTACAGGGGATAGTCATAAAAACAGCTTGGTACTGGCACAAAAACAGACCTGTTGACCAAAGGAACAAAACTGAAAATCCAAACTTAAACACATACAATTTCAGCCATCTCATATTTGACAAGGGGGGCAAGAAGACACAATGGAGAAAAGACAGCATCTTCAGCAATGGTGTTGGCAAAACTGAATCACCACTTGTAGAAGAATGAAAATAAACCCCTACCTCTCACCCTGTACAAAAGTTAACTCCAGATGGATTAAAGACCTCAACGTGAAACCCCAAACTCTGAAGGCGATAGAAAAAAAAGTTGGCAGCAGACTACAAGACAGGCGTAGGAAAAGACTTCCTAAATCAGACAGCAGCTGCACAAGAACTAAGGTTGACAATTGAGAAATGGGACCTCATTAAACTCAAAAGCTTCTGTACAGCAAAAGAAACATTCAAGGAAGTGAAGAGAAATCCCACAGAGTGGGAGGAAACCTTCACCACAGAAACATCTGACAAAGCATTGACTTCCAGAATAAAAAACTACTCAGAAAATAAAGAAGAAAGAAAACAAATGACCCATTCAATAGATGGAGCAAAGAGCTGAAAAGAGACTTCACAAGTGAGGAATTAGAGATGACTGAGAAACATCTTAAGAAGTGTTCAACATCATCAATCATTAAGGAAATGCAAATCAAAACCACACTAAGATATCATCTTACTCCAATAAGACTGGATAGGATCAAGAAAACAAATGATACCATGTGCTGGAGAGATTGTGGGGAAAGAGGAACACTCATCCACTGCTGGTGGGAATGTAAACTCATACAGCCACTATGGAAAGCAGTGTGGAGAACCCTTGGAAGACTTGGAATGAATTTGCCACCTGACCCAGCCATACCTCTCCTGGGCATATACCCACAAGACTCATCTTACTGCAGAGATACATGCACAGCCATGTTTATTGCAGCTCTCTTCACAGTAGCAAGGAGCTGGAACCAATCCAAGTGCCCCTCAACTGACAAGTGGATAGAGAAAATGTGGTACATCTACACAATGGAGTTCTATGCAGCAGTTAAGAAAGATGACATCATGAGTTTCGCAGGTAAATGGATGGAACTAGAAGATATTATGTTAAGTGAAGTAACACAGTCCCAGAGAAACAAACGATGAATGGTATCCCTCATCTGTGGATGCTAGTGCCAATTACCTAGTTGTAAGTATATATTGTGCACAGCCCCTTGAGCTTTTGTCCAAGTAGTTCTGAGTGATGCATATTGGAAACAACAACAACAATAACAGAAAGGACTGCATCAAAGAACTGACAGAAACAGTGAACTTCTGCTCAAAATAGTCAACTTCCACATTGAGAATTTTGAGAAAGACTGAGAAAGAGATGAAAAGCATGTTTGGCAGAATGCATGAGCTCTGGTAGGGTGTGGGGGTAGGTTGGGGGACACAGGTCTAGATCTGATTAGTAACCTAATCTTGTAATATAAATACCAGACTTCTACTCAGCACCCCATGGATCAAGTCTCCAAAAATCGACCACATCCTGGGACACAGAAAAAAAACCCTCCAATGCATTATTATGAGACCACAGTGCAGTAAAGCTCAATATCAACCAGGATAAGCCCTTACTATCTACAAAGAACACATGGTAGACTAAACAACACTCTTGAACAATGAATGGGTCAAGTAAGAGATAAAAAAAAAAAAATGTTATGAGACGTTACTTGCTAGCATACAACTGGACTCTGTAATGCTAGAGAGCATTACCAGAGGCCACTGGAAAGAAAAAACTATTGGTCTCATTGAGAGAAGCAAGACTCCTCCATCCGTATCAGCTACACTCAACAGCCTGGCGATACTGTGCAACAGTGGCCCCCATATGTCTAATCTTATCCCAAATTAATTGGCTATTAGCTCTCTCTTTGGAGGAATAACACACAGTGGATGCCACAAGCTTAAGTCCTTCTAGTGGTTAGGAGATGTTCTAAGCCAAAATAAGAACTTGTCCCCTTTATAGAGAAGAAAACAACCAGAGTTTGCGGATTAGCATACCATCCCAGCATCTGTGTATATGCTCACAGCGTAGCATGACATAATAATTAGTACTGCTAATTGCCTGTACATCCAATAGCATGTGCTTTGTTAGTATGACTAAAAAAGGTATCACTGAAAAAGATGTCAACCATGAAGGGAAAACAACTTGAACAGAAAGTGTCATAAAATGACCAACTCCAAAGAAAAGTTATACTGTTCTTCTTCACCCACTTGTGTGCCCCTTTCCAAAAGCCCAAGGAACAAATTGCAGAAGATGAGGCATGTAGGATTGTAAGGGCTGTGGAGAGCTAGGGGTGAATATTGAGACTACAGGAATATAGACTGGACCCCTAATTGATCAACAAGCTTGTGCATACAAACTTCTCCAATTGGACCATGGTCAAAACGTGTTTTCAAAATTTCGACATAGATACTTGCAAAATTGCACCCATTACCTAATTGTACAGCAAAACTGAACAACATCAATGTTATCTGAAACAACCCTGTGTTCTACGATTGTAGAATACCTTAAAAATAAACAACTAATAATAATTCTAAATAATTTAAAAATGAAAGAAATAAAAGCCGTCCTGGCACACTGAATGAAAATTACAATACAACAGAACAAAACTTTTGGGATACCTTAAAAGCAGTATAAGAGGGAAGAAGTTTATAGCCTGGGGTGCCTACATTAAAAAAAACAGAGAAAGGACCACAAGTGAATGATCTAACCCGGCAGCTAAAAGCAGTGAGAGAGGCAACAAACAGAGGACCCCTAACTTGTGCAACAGACAGGACGAATGAACAAAAATGCAGAGTATGAAAGCAATGAAATAAAACAAAGAAAAACAATACAAAAAAAATCAATGAATCCCAATGTTGGTTCTTTGAAAGAATAAAAAAAAAAAAAAAAAAAAAAAAAAAAAAAAAAAAAAAAAAAAAAAAAAAAAAACTCCAAATCAATACAATCCATGATGAAAAGGGAAATGTCACAACAGACATAAAAAATATCCAGAAAATGTCATATGGGAATACTTCAACAAACTATACTCTACCAAGTTGAAAACCTAAACGAAATGGATGAATATCTGAAATCCTGGGACTCACCAAAGCTCAACCAAGAAGAGATCAAAAGCTTAAAGCGACCCATAATTTGTGAAAGAAATGACAGATGTATCGTAATAAGAAACACCCCGGGCTGAGAGGTGGCTAGGTGGTTAAGAGCGCTGACGACTCTTGCAGGGATGGGTTTGATCCCCAGCATTCACACATGGGGCTGTGAAACTGTTTGTAACTTCAATTCCAGTAGAACTCCAGTTCAGGACATCACGACCCTCTCGACCGCCGTGGCATGCATGACCCGGGCGTCGCCAAACCTTACTATGCAGACAGTACAATCAGACACATACAAAAATAAATAAATAAATAACGAAATAAAATAAATAAATAAAAAATAAATAAATATAAAGCAACCTCCCAACTAAAAAGAGCCAAGGCCCAGACAGTTTCACAGCAGAACTCTCTAATAAACATTTCAAAAAGGAATTACAGCATTACACGAAATGTTTAGGCGAATACAAAGAGAAAGAAATTCTTCCAAATCCTTCTATGAAGCCAGGCATCACTCTAATACCCAAAACCAGCGGCAAAGGGGGAATTTAACCAAAACAGGGAGGCATTTTACAAGCAAAAAAGGAGAACTATAGTACCCATCTCCCTAATAGAATAACAGATGCAAAAATTCATAAACAGGGATACTGGCAAAATCGACATACAGACCACATCAAAAAGTCATCTAACATCATGACCAAGTTGGATTCATACCCAGAGATGGTGATGGTTCAACAAATGAAAATCAATAAAACAACACAAACTAAATATAAGAAGAAAAAAAAAAAAAAAAAAGACCAAAAACCAACAACAAACGCAAAAAAGAAAAAGCCTTTGACAAAACACAGGCAATCCCTTCATGCTTAATAGTCCTATGAGGCATTGGAGTTGGAAGGATCATTCCTCAATGTAATCAAAGCCATATACATGTAAACCCACCGCCAGTATCATCTAATGGGGAAACGCACAAGAAACATTCCATAAAAAAAAAATGGTAGGAACTCATGGCAGCTTGCTGCCCCCTGTCACCCAATCCTTTCAATATACAGTCTTGAAAACATTGCTAGATCAAATACAGGCAAGAAAAGGAAAACAAGAAGTTACTAATTGGGAAAGAGGGAGTCAGTTATCGCTCTATTTGCTGGATGACTATGATTGTTTACTTAAGGGATGCTTAAACTCAACCACAAGAACTCCTAGTAAATGCACTAAGCAGCTTTCGGCAAAGTGGCAGGATCTAAAATTAACTAAAAAATTCAAAAAAATGTGCCTTTCTTTACACCAACAACCAAGCAACTGATGAAGGAGTCAGAGAGACCTTTCCCACTACATAGCCTCAAAAACAATAAAATACCTGAGGAAACAAACTTAACCAAAGATTCTTACAAACCAAAATCTTTAAAGTCAAGAAATTAAACCTTAATGAAAAAGAAGTTAACATCAGAAGATGGAAAAAACCTCCCATCTATAGGAATGGAAGAATAACATTAGTACAAATATCTTCTACGCAAAGATCTCTGTATAGATTTAATGCAATCAATTAAATCCCTAAGAGTTTCTCTCACAGGCTTGAGAAAATAGAAAGTCTTTAATTCATTTGGAAAAAAACAAGACCCCGAATAGCCAAAACAACCCTGAGTCTAAAGGGCACACACAGAGCGATCTCTATACAGACTTTCAAACTCTATTACTACTGGGTATGTACATAAAAACAGCCTGGTACTGTGCACAAAAATCAGAACCTGTTGAACAAAGGAACAAAACTAAAGACCAAGACTGAAACACATACAATTTCAAACCAATCTTATATTTGACAAGGGGGCAAGAACAACAATGGCAAAAGAAGCATTTCGTTCGATGGGTTGGCAAAAACCTGAATCACCATTGGTAGAAGATGAAATTAAAAACCTCTACCTTCGCCCTTACAAAAAAGTTAACTCCAGATGGAATTAAGGACCTCAAGTAGAAACCCCAAACTCATGATGGCGATAGAAAAGTTGCAGCGAACCTCAAGCGGGCACAGGAATAACGACTTCCTAAATAGACAGCCGCTGCACAGATTAAGGTTGACAATTGACAATGGGACCTATTAAACTCAAAAGCTTCTGTACACAAAAAATCAAGAAGTGTGAGGGAGTAAAGAACCACAGAGTGGGGAGGAAACCTATCACATGCAAATACATCTGACAAAACGCAATTGATTCAGAATATAAAAACTTACTCACAAAACAAAGAGACGAAGAGAAGAAAACAAACTGCCCTATTAAAGATGGAGTAAAGAGCATGAACAGAGACTTCACAAAGTGAGGAATAGACAGATGGTTGATAAACACCTTAAGAAGTGTTCACTTTCATCAATCACTTAGAGGCAAACGCAAATCATAAACCACATAGATATATCTTATCCAATAAGATGGCTAGGATCAGGACGAAACAAATGATAGCCAAGATGCTAGGAGAGTTGTGGGGAAGAGGAAACACTCATCCACCATGCTGTGGGAATGTAAACTCATACAGCCACTCATGGAAAGCATGGTGGAGACCCTTGGAAGAACTGGAATGAATTGCCACCGACCCGACATACAACTCATAGGCCATGTCAGGCATCAATACTCCCACGACTCATCTGTATGACATTTACATGCACAGCCATGCTTATTGTCAGGCTCTCTTCTAAGCAGCAAGAGTGACCAACCAACACAAGGCCCCTTCACTAAATGATGGATTAGAGAAAATGTGGGTACATCATACAATGGAGTTCTAATTGAGCAGTTAAGGAAAGATGACATCTGAGCTTTCGCATGTAAATGATGGTGCTAGAAGCATCTATTGTAAGTGAGTACACAGTCCCAGAAATACAATACGAAACTGGTATCCCTCATCTGGGATGCTAGCCCATTACCTAGCGTTGATAAGTATATTTTGTGCACAGCCCATTGAGCTTTTGTCGTCAAAGTAGTTGGCTTGATGCATATTGAGACACAACGAACAACAACAAAACAGAAAGACTACATTCAAAGCACTGACTGAAAACAGTGAATTGCTCAAAAAGTAACTTCCACTGAGATATTGAGAAAAGACATGGACTGATGAAGAAGATTGAGAAAAGCGGTTTGGCGGATAGCATGAGCTCTGTGGTGTGGGGGTTTGGAGGGGTGGGGACACAGGTATCGATCGATTTAGTAACCTAATCGTTGTAAATCTAGATATAAGATATCATATAGGCGATATAGAGATATAAGAAAAAATAGATATAGCATATTTTATATATATAAAAAAATTATACTATATCTAATATATATAATAAAAAAATTAATATAGATAATTTATATATTAATAAAAATATATTAATAACTAAAATTTTAATTCTATATATATATATNTTATATTAAAAAATATGAAAAGTATACAAAAACAAAAGCAAGGCATCAATGCATGCTGTATTATGAAGGCTTCTGGCACAGATCTTTGAGATGTCATGTTTTTATCAGTAGAGTAGTAAAAAATTAAATTAAGAACATTTCTATCTACGCTTGACAATTCAATCCTTCACCAGATATGGTTAAGTAAGTCTATAATCATGTCATACAAGTATATTGTTTAAGCAGTTTTATTTGAGCTGCAGGGTGTAGGATTAATAAAATTAGTCAAGTTTGGTGCAAGACATTAAAACCCCTTTGTTTCCTTTATGGGGTGGGCGGTGGGCATGGGGCGGCAGAAGCAGAAGCTCAGGGATGCTGTAACTTTGGTTGCCTAGGGCTGCAGACGCAATATGCACCTGAGCGATTGGTAGAGCCCAGCCTGAGGACAAAGCCATTTGGCAAGGGTGAGATAGCCAGCCCTCACACAACATGCACCAGCTAGTGTTCTCACAATATAGGCAAGAGCGTGATGCTCTTCGGGAATTTGGGCAATACCATGTAGCCGGAGGAGAACCCCGGCTCCCAGACATTGAAGGACATTATGATAAGAAACTGTTTTAAGCTTAACCTGTTTTTGTTTTGATTTTGGTTTCATATATAATAAAAATTTTTTAAAAACAGTGAAAAGAAAATGGGGACAGATTGACCAAAGAAGAAATCCTGTTTTTTTTTTTTCCAAAATTACAGTTTGTTATTGGCAACACTGGAAGCTGAGCCAGCTCTAAGTTCATCTGTATTTCTGCTACCTTCCTCTGCCTCTCTAGCATGGGTAGTAATGGATATACTGAAACACAGAACTTTGTAAAACATTTAAGAGAAACACAGAGAGGGGCATCTTTTTAAAATTTATTTATTGAAGTTTTATATATTTCATACATCATTTTTCATTTTTGTTCAGGCATATGCCCCTATCCCTTCCCCCAACCCCACTGCATCCCATCTCACATCATGCATTAAGCCATAACTGTCCTGCATCTTTCTCTAAGTCTTTTTTTATGCTTAGGAATTCACATTTTCCTCTGTTAATTTCATATTACTCTAAAATATGGATACATACTCTCCACCCATATACAGTAATTACAGAGTCTGAAAATAATTGGTGGGTGGATTCTAGAGCCCATTGAGAGATTCACATTATAACAACATAGTTGCTTTCAGATAAAAGAAAATATAACCATATTGTCATTCAGCTTGCCTTTCCTCTGGGGGATTTGGTGTTAGCATCCACAAATGAGGGAAACCATTCTCCATTTGTCTTTCTGGGACTGTGTCACCTCACTCAGCATAATGGCTTTGAGCTCCATCCATTTACCTGTAAAGTTCATAATGCCATCCTTCTTTACCACTGAATAGTACTCCATTCTGTAGAAGTGCCACATTTTTGTCATCCACTTGTCGGTTGAGGGGCACATGGGTTGGTTCCAGCTCTTTGCTATTGTGAAGAGAGCTGCAATAAACAGATGTGCATATATCTTTGCAGTAGGATGAGTCTTTGGGGTATATACCTAGGAATAGTATGGCTGGGTCAAGTGGTAAGCTCATTCTGAGTCTTTTAAGGGTTCTCCATGCTGCTTTCCATAGTGGTTGTACAAGTTTACATTCCCACCAGCAGTGTATGAGTGTTTCCCCTTTCCCCAGAACACCTCCAGCATCTGTTATCTTTTGTTTTCTTGATCTTAGCTAGCCATACTGGAGTGAAATGGTATCTAAGAGTGGTTTTAATTTGCATTTCCTTAATTATTAATGATGATAAACATTTTTTAAGATGTTTCTCAGCCATCTTCAATTCCTCACTGGTGAAGACTCTGTTCAGTTCTTTACTCCATCTTTTGAGTAGGTCATTTTTCTTCTTACTTCTTTGTTTTTTGAGTAGTTTATATATTCTTGACGTTAATGCTCTGTCAGATGTGTCTCTGGTAAAGATTTCTTCCCACTCTGTGGGTTTTCTCTTCAGAGAGGGGTATCTTTAAAGCCTAGTTTAACAGAAGTTTGACAAGCTTGAGTATACCTGCCCTGCTTCCATAGCTCATGGCCTCTGAGAACTATGTGTGTGTGTGTGTGTGTGTGTGTGTGTATGTGTGTGTCTGTGTGTGTGTATTTCCTACTCACTCAAAATGAAAAGTACTTACTGATCATTTTCTCTGCTATTTTCCATTGTACAGATCCCCTTCCCAGACACTATGTTTCGCCCATGAACTGTCCAGTCAAACAGCTTAGAAGCATGATCTGAGGTAGAGTGGGGGGAAGAGAAAGGAGAATATGTCTAAACTGAACTGAAAAATGATGTCTGAAATACACAAAACATCAATAAAAGTATTATAAAAAATAAAATGTTAAAATCACAAAAAAACTGGTACTCAGGAAGCATGTAAAGACGTTTTTCTGAATGAATAAATGAATGAAATACTGGATATCCATATCATTAATTTTAATATATAATCAAGTGTTTGCTTCGCATTTTAACTCTTCCTGTAATTATCTACAGTGACATTTATCATCAAGTTATGTATGTGTTACTTTGTTGTGTTCTTTTTCCGCTGCAGGGTGTTGAACCCAGCACTTTGTACATGTCAGGCCAATGTTCTACCAATGAGCTGCATGCCCAGTCCTGCTATGTATTTCAACTTCTGGGTAGATACAGCAGATAAAAAAGAGGCAATATGGGGCTGGAGAGATGGCCTAGTGGTTAAGAGCGCTGACCTCTCTTGCAGAGGACCCGGGTTTGATCCCCAGCACCCACATGGCAGCCGAGAACCATTTGAAACTCCAATTCCAGGAAAACTCCAGTTCCAGGGGAAACCGACGCCCTCTTCTGACCTCTGCAGCATTGCACAACACGGGTACACAAACCTGCATGCAGACAGTACATTCATACACATACAGAAATAAATAAAAATTTTTTTAAAAAGAGACAATATACTCTGTTCAAGTGCTTATTCTGAAAGAAGAAAAGACATCCATAAAAGATAAGTTAAAATATGTAGACATGTTTGGTCACATGTTGCCAAAATTTCTAGTGAATGAGTATTGAATGCGCAGTCTCTGTATAGATAAACATTAGATACATAAAATAATCCCTTCTGCCTGAACCTACAAAAATATATTTAACATGTACTTTTAGGGAAAACACATCAGGACAAGCAATTTAGGGGGAAGGAATCTTCTCTACAATGTATCCTGTGCAAGATATGTCTAATCAGTTGTCCATATTTAAATGAAATCAATAATCCTGTGCAGAGAGCCATGACTAATACAGTCATTATTTGTCATGGGAATTTTTCTCATGAAAATTTTCAGTTAATCATAAGTAACATAATCAGAATTCTATAGCCTTTCCAAGTGAGATGAACTATTTCCCAACCAACTTTATTAGGGTATTCATCACTTCACCAGCCAGATGGGAAACAATCCCTCAGTGGCTTCAAGACACTATGTGGTTTCCATCTCAACTTTCTTTCTTTGTAAATTCATTATCAATTCAGGCAAAATGAGTCATCCCTTGCTCAGAGCTGACATACATGGAAGGCAGATGTGTAGTATATTGAGAATACTTTGACTGAAGTTGTACGGTTTTCTCTATTTTTTTACTGACATTTCCAGGTTTTTTTTTTATCTCATTCTAAACACTCCTATTTCTGTGTAGCTCAGCTAGGACCCTTTCAAATGCTTTAAGTGCAATTACCATCTAATTTCACAAAGTGTAGGCTTTAGCTGACTGCTATGCCATGAGGAATCTTTGATCTCTGAGACTCAGAATGGTATGAGTTTCATAACCTTTAGAGATCACTTTTGGCATCAGTCTTAGCTAAAAGGGTGTCCTATCCTTCTCTCTGAACATTCTGAATCCTTCTAGTAATTATCCATTCTGTATATAGAAGTGGAGGAAAAATTCTGTCTCCTTGTTTCTTTTTTAAAGCTATTTTTCTTTCATGTTGTCATTTTGTTGCTTATCTCTTTACTCTCAACAGTATTTGCATTGAAGTAATAGGCAGCATTACATTAAGTATCTGATAAATGTCTGATTAAATCTTAATAAGGTGTAGACAATGCGTATGAATATTGCTAGCAAATGCTGCGCATGTGACAGATAACCCCTCTCACTGTAATTCTCACGCACCTGAGCTTCAGGGATATGTGAGGCTTTGGCAATGGAAACATAGCTATCCTCATCATTTTGAGGATGAGAAGCTCAACTTCCAGTACGCAGCAGGACTGTGCAGCAAAATGTGATAAACTTCCTATAGTGGAGGAGAGGCCTCCAGGAGTGAGAGCATAGCTGCAAGATGATGGTTCTCATCAGATAGTGCAACAGAGGCAGAAACCTTACTGTGAATTTCTCCACCCTCCCTCTGTTTCAGAATGTGTTTCATTAATCTCCTAGCAGTCTGATATCTGAAATGCTTTTGCCTTCATTTTGGAGAATATGAGGCTGAACTTAAGACAATGGTACAAATATCTTGACAGAAGTGGGGTTAACAAAGAATTTCCAAGGCCATTTATGTAGATCAAGATCGTTTTAATTGCCATAATAATTTTATTTTTCAACAACCACAGAACAGGCTTTATTAATTATGGTGACCCTGGCAACCACATCTATGAGTTATATTTTTCTTGGCCTTATGAAAATGTGGTTCTTATTTTACTCAATGTGCCTTGTGTGTTCTTTCCCTATTGGTCATTTACAAGGCCTTAATCATAAGGCTAGAATTTTGAGTTTCTGTCCTGAAGTATTTAATGGGCCAACGCCAGATTCCTCTCTTGTGTCTAATGTGAATTTTGTTCAAAAGCTGAAAGACTCAGTCCTGTTGTGGTTGGGGTTTTCTGACCTAATGAAGTTATTAACTAATATTCCAAAAAAGAATTCAGGCATTTGCTTCCAATTACCTTTCATTCAACCTCTATAACATTTTTTTCCTTTGGATTGGTATAGCCTCAAAGTATTTCACATAAAGCTGACAAGTTTAAGAAATGTTTTGTCCCCTTTTTCTGGACTTTATTCCATAGTTCACTTCACATTTGGTCTGTCCTGGATGAGAGTCACAGAGACAGGCAGACTATCAGGCTGCAGTGGGAAATAGGGATGGGAAGGACTGTCAGGCTTATACAGTAAAGGTTGTAATTCTCTGACTTGCCACTGATTTCCTGGACTTCAGCTTCTAGAAAGTGAAAGTCAGTGAAGAGTTATCAGACCTGTGCTAACAATTGGATGAAGCATATGCCAGGTACATTAACACAAAGCTACAAGAACAGTGTCATAAGCCTAGAAATTTCTCATCATGAAGTCCACAGGATGTACTAAAGTACATCACATAACTGCCCTAATCAGGAGGAAATGTGTCCCTGATTACTAATGTCGCCAGTATTTCAGTAGTTGGGCAAAAAGAATGTCGATCAAGTGTATAAAACAGATTTTGAACTGAGTAAAAACGTGATTACCTATAAAAGAGAGCATACAATTGTATGAGGTTCTGGCAGTGTGAACAAAAAGAAGTAAAAATAAAAAGCCACAATGAAGCAAGAAACAGAAAAATTACTGACTCTGTGTGGAAGAGAGACAGCCGAATAGTGTCTGCTATGGTTGTGGAGTGCTGGTAGCAGAAATTCGCTAATTAATATGTGAAAGGGACAAAGGTGGATTTTGTGTTGGATTATTGTGCTCTGGAAAATGATGCAGCTCGATAATGCAACTTCTGACTCCCAAAGGACTGCCTCGTGATTCTGTCATGACTTTCCATGAACAATGTTCTCATTTTCATTTTACTTTAAACTCCCAGAAGAAAAATTAATTACTATGCTGAGCATTTTGACAAATTCACTAAGAAAACATGAAGTTCACTTTTTTTCTCTATATTAATTTTCAACACTGTTCTGTCAGATCAATGTCAGATTTATTTACAGAGGTAGAACATAACTAATATTTAAAATGAGTTTACACGTCTTTTTTTCGCGCCCGCCAGGGCCAGAGGGACCTGCGGCTACTGGTCTGGTCTGCACCTCTTTGCGGGCCGGGGAAGTTGCCTGGAGAGGCATCTGCCGCAGGTGGGGGTCATGGGCGGGACTGCCCTATGTCTTTCTTTCACACCCGCCAGGGCCAGAGGGCCCTGTGTGCTAGTGGTCTGGTCTGCACCTTTTTGCAGGCCGGGGAAGTTGCCTGGGGAGGCATCTGCCGCAGGTGGGGGTCGTGGACGGGACTGCCCTACGTCTTTCTTTCACACCTGCCGGGGCCAGAGGGTACTGCGTGCTAGTGGTCTGGTCTGCACCTTTTTGCGGGCCGGGGAAGTTGCCTGGGGAGGCATCTGCCGCAGGTGGGGGTCGTGGGTGGGACCGCCCTGCATCTTTCTTTCACACCCGCCGGGGCCAGAGGGTCCTGCGGCTAGTGGTCTGGTCTGCACCTTTTTGCGGGCTAGGTCAGGCATATCCCTCCCCCCCCGAGATTGGTGAGAATCCAAGTGGACCTTTTCTTGGAGAACCTTCAGAACAAGAAGAGAAGAGTGGTGTACAAAACTGAAAACTAGACAAGTCAATACTCCATAAACAAGGAGGAGGAAAGGGGAGGGAAGCAATTAAAGGAGGGAAGTAAAACCATCCCCTAACATAGTAAAAATGTATTTGTGATCTGAACCACAAAAGGGAAGCCCACATGCCAGGAACACGACGAAGGGACAACATGGGAAAGGCACAGGAAAATCCTGCATCAAGCACTACCAAACCAGTAGGAGATAGCTACAATGGGAACCCCTTGGAGGAGACCCAAGGAACTGATCTTAGGGGAATAATTGCAGACCTATGCAGAGAAATTAAAGAACATAAAGAGGAATTCAGAGAACTAAAGAGAGAAAATGAAAAACTCAAAAAGGACCTAGAGGGATACAATGACTAACATCAGAAAGAACTAAAGGAACAGATTGACAAACTCCAGAAAGAACTAGAGGGAGAAAAAAATAAACTCCGAAAAGAAGTAGAAACACTGAAAAAGGAAGCCAACCAACGAAGTAAGGAGCACCAAGAAGAGATTGAGAAGCTCAAAAAGGAAATGGAAGTACTAAAGAAAACACAGGATGAAATGAAAAAGGAACTAGAACACACATTCAATCAAGAAGAAAGGAGAGGAAAAAGCCTCAGAAGTAGAATGGAGGAAGCAGAACAAATAATATCAGATCTGGAAGATAACACAGAGCAATTCAAAAGCTCAAATAAAGATTATGAAAAATTTAAAAATACA
>VZQC01010238.1:5996773-6017836 GCA_009823505.1 Rhizomys pruinosus | reverse complement strand
CCATGGCTGATGCCACAAGCTTACATCCTCTACAGGTTAAGAGATGTCATAAGCCACAGTAAGACCCTGTCATATTTAACAGGAAAAAATGCAACTCATGGATCAACATATCATCTAAACATATGTGTCTATACCAAAGTAACCTACCATAACTATTAATGCTGTTTAAATACCCATATATCTAATTGCTTGTGCTTCATTAGTAGGATCAAAAGGTTATTCCTGGACAAACTATCAGCCCATGAAAGGAAACAGCCAGAATTGACCAGAGTCCAAGAAAACAGCTCCAGAGAGAGTGGACTGTTCTGCTTCTCATCCACCTATGCCCCTTTTCTAACCCCAGGGAATAATCTGTGGAAGAGGGGGTGTGGTAGAATGTAAGGGCTGCGATTGGGGTGAATGGTGAAACTACAGCAATGTAGTCTGGTCCCTCATTTGATCAACCTGAACCCCCGCCAGAAGGTGGGGCTGTGGGGGTTTGGGCACAACAGCCTGCAAATTGGTTTTATATGAAGGATGCTTGTACTCATGGATTATCACTTATAGCTAAAAAATGGAAAAAAAAAACTGAGAGAAATATGCAGGACAGTTATGGCAGAATGCATGATGTCGTTTGGGGTGGGGATGGGGGGGAAGGGAAAGGGACATATGCCTGAACTGAATTGGAAAGTGATGTATGAAATGCACAAAGCATCAATAAAAAAATGTTAAAAAATAAAATTAAATAAAATGAAAAAAAATAAATAAATAAAAAATAAAATGAGTTTACCTCAGCAAGTACTGATTTAGAGCTTTACATTTTGCTTAACCATAGCCCTATGTAATTGTATATTTTTCTCCCTCTTACAAATAAGCACAACTGGTTGAGGGAAGAGAATCAAACTCTCATATCCCGACTGTAAGGAAATATTAGCTTGAGCTTTAAGTTTGGGCCCAACTTCTCTGCTCTTAGCAGACTAATGTTTTGAAGCTGATGTAGCAAATAAAAAGTAAAAGCAGTACATATTTTTATTCTTGACTATACAATGCTTTCTTTGCTGTTAATATTGATAGACTCTATTAGATCTGAATACTCTATTTTTAAGTTATTGTTTTTATTTTATGTATGTGAGTGTATTGGTTGCATGATGTAAGTGCACCTGTGTTGTGCCATCCCCATGGAGATCAGAAGAGGGTGGATCTGGAGTTGCATATGGTTGTTAGCTGGCATCTGGGTGCTAGAAATCAAAACCAGGTCCTCTGTGAGAACAGCCAGTGCTTAAATGCCAAGTCATCTCTCTAGCCCCTAGACCTGAACTAAAGACTGCATGACAAAATTATATTCTACTAGGTTTTATATAGAAGGAGGTTTATCTATGATTACCAAATATCGACATGAAAGGATTTACTAACATAATTATCACTAGTTGGGCACCATATGTTCCAATGTGTCAAAGCAGTTACAGATTAACACAGGGTGTGTTTTCCATAATGAAAAACCAACACAGGGTATTCTCCCTGACTTAAACTTCCTAATAAGTAAATCGTATGCACTGTAAGTTTATGCTTTCTACATGTTGGGGAACAGAAATAATTGCTGTGAATGAGAGGTGCAAGACCTCTGCATGGTGATGTAAGAACTTCCTGGGGCTGGAGAGATGGTCTAGCAGTTAAGAGCACTGACCGCTCTTACAGAGGACCCGGGTTCGATCCCCAGCACCCACATGGTGCTGAGAACTGTCTGTAACTCCAATTCCAGGAGAACTCCAGTTCCAGGGGAATCCGAGACCCTCTTCTGACCTCTGCGGCATTGCACGACACGGGTGCACAAACTTGCATGCAGACAGTACATTCATACACATACATAAATAAATAAAATTAATAAAAAATTAAAAAAAGAACTTCCTTAAAATAACAATGAGAGTGCTGCCAAAGATGAAGGCACCAGTCCTCTCCCAAGACACTGTGTGGAAACCAATCTGAAATATTTTCTTCCTTTTCTTGCACATGTGATATGCATCCATGCATGTATGCATATTCAAATGTGTATGGGTGAATGTATGCGCAATTGCATGTAGAAGTCTGAAGCTAACGTTGGGTCATTTTTGTTTTTACTGTTCTGTACTTATTTATTGAGGAAGAATCTCTCATTGAAACCAGAGATGTCTAACCAGCTTGCTCTAGGGATCTCCTGCCTCTGGTTCCTGAATTCTAGGATTAGAGGTAGTCACCATACCTGCCAGGCTTTTTTGTATTCTGGGAACCTGAACTCTACTTTTAATGCTTGGTGGGCAAGCACCTTGTCCACTGTGCTATGTCTCCATTGCTTAAACTTTTTTAAAAGTTGACAATAATCTGCTGGAATTTGCATAAGTTTTGCATCAAGGCATTCACTTGTCAGTTTTGAAAAGTATTTCTAAGCATTCAGGACTCAATGCCATGACCAAGGGCAAAGAACAGGATAAGGGCCTACTCATAAGGACTACTCCTAAGAACTACTGGTCTGCTCAACTAGATAAAAAGGCAAAATCAAAGGAAAATAATATGAACCTCCTCATGAGCAAACAAGAGGCAAATCTCCAAACTTACCTAGTATGACTAAACAACTGAACAAAAGGTAAGAAGGAAAATGTGTTATAGATCAATGCATTTTCCATGCAAAAAACAATATACAAAGCTATTGGTCTCTTGTAGATTAGCAATAATGCCATATTTTTCACTCAATATTTTTCTGTTTAAATATAAATAGAAAATAAAGTTTGGAACTACTAATTGTGTGAGGGACTGATGTACAAGCTCCAAGTAATTAGTGTGTGAAGTCTAGTCCCTATTACATAGGAGAGGAAGTCAGGTAAAAATCACAGGCCCAAGGGACAAGCAAAAATGACTAGAAGTCAGGTTGTATTCTAAAAACTCATCAAAGTCCCCATTATTAGTTTCTTGTCCAACTGATAGAATAAAATATTCTGCCAGGCATTTAATCCTAGCACTTGGGAGGCAGATCTTTGTGAGTTCAAGGCCAGCCCGGTCTACAGAGTGAGCTCCAGGACAGCTGGGGCTACAGGGAGACCCTGTCTTGAAAAGACAAAAAAAAAAATTCTGACAAACAACTTAGAGGAGAAAGGGTTTTCCTGGTTCACAGTTCAAGGGCACAGTCCATCATGCCAGGGAATTCAAGTCTGCTAGTGCCTCTTGCTTTCTTCATTTTGTACAATCCAGCATCCCTTGCACAGGGGAATGGTCCTACCCACAGTTAGGATGGTTCTTTCCATATACATAATGTAATCGAGATAATCCCCTACAGACATGTCCAGAGGAGAGATCTATCTTAAAGATTCAGTCAAATTGATAATTCATACTAACCATCACATCCTAAAATAGTAAATCATCTAAGATGTAACTGGAGTCTAGGATACTAATGATCTCAGCAGAAAATATCAGAAATTACTCATGTTTCAAAAAATACAATCTGTGTTAATCTGTTGGTGCTTTGACTATCGGACATTGGAAAAGAAAATGCTACATGTCAGGGTGAAGAGTCTCCAAAATGGAAAGTGTGTCCAGAGACAATAGGAACACAAAAAAGCAGATCCAGAGTGAGTTCCAGGACAGCTGGGGCTACAGGCTCCTATCTCAATGGAATGGAAAGGCCCATTCAGAAGTCCCTGTATAAAGGTATACAGCATTTATTAAACAAAATGTATAACTTCCTTTTTTCACTTTTTTCCCCAATACTCTGCTATCTTTCTTCCTAACTCCTTCCTCTTTTTCTCTCTTTTTTCCAAGTATAAATGGCTCATAGTATGTGTACCTCACAAACATACCTTTCAGGAACCTATGCATCACACAAGAAAATAACACCAGTAGGCTTTTAAAAAGATACACATACTTACTCCTATTTCTTTTTAATTTTCTAAATGTATTTACCTTTGTGGGTGTGTGTGAAAAAAAGGTGTGTGAGGAGGAGGGTTATGTCCATGTGTGTGAGTGCACACAGAGAGGCCAGAGAAGGATGTCAGGGGCCCTGACACAAAATATCTCACTAAACCTAGAGCTAGGCTAGCAGCCAGAAAGCTATGGCAATACACATGCTCCATCTCCAGCAGCATTGTTCTTAGAGATATATGAACCACCAAGCTCAACTTTTTACATAAAGGATTCTGACTCAGGTTGTTTTAGTTACCTTTCTGTTGCTGTGATAAAACATTGTGACTATGGGAACTTATGAAAGGAAGAGTTTATATGAGCTTACAGTTCCAGGGGAATCAGAGTCCATCATAACGGGAGGCATGATGGCAGGAGATGGTCAGAGGAAATAGCTGTGGCTCACTCTTCATGCAGGCACAGGAAGTAGAGAGCACCTGAGGATCCAGCAAGGTTTAATAACTTTCTAAGCCCACCTCAGTGACATGTGTCCTCCAGCATGTCCACATCTTCTAAGATTTCTCCAAACAGGAAACAAAATGTCCGAATACTTGGACCATATAGAGGACATTCTCATTCAAACCACCACACAGGCCATCATGCTTGCAAAGCAAGCTTTATTACCCATTGAGCCATAACTCAATCCCCTTGCTGTTGAAAATGTTTCCATTATAGTATGGTAATAGTTTAAGCAATATGAAAAGATAGACAGTAACAGATCCAATTGTGCCAGCATTTTAATGAGTAGTCTGTTCTACTTACATTCGGTTGCTGTGATAAAACACTATGACCAAAAAGAAAACATGTTTAGAGAAGGGATCTGAAGAAAAAGAAGAGAAATTAGGCTTTTTCTGATGAATTCAGAAAAGCAGGCAGACTTACAGAGAGTTACATGTCTGTGGCTGGATCCAGAAGCACTGAGCTAGGAGGTGGGATTCCAGGCAGGAAAAATTCACTATCTCATTAACATACTAGGTATTCCACCCATCTACTTAGCATGACTTAAGGTGGGCCCACCTTCCAAGTAGTGGTCCTATGACCACATGATTGACCAGTGAAACCGAAAAGGTGAGTTTTCCAATATATACACTAGAGATTTACAGTCTTGATCACATAATCTGTTGGGTTATTTGCTATTCAGTTGAACTAGGAGGTATTGGATTTCGTGTTTGTCATCTTTGTTAGGGTCCAGGAATCCACACCAGATGCACAGAAGGAAGGAAAACCAAGACTTTATTTCGGGAAAAAGTAAACCAGCATCCTGGGGTGGGAGGGTAAATTCTCCAACCCCGATAACTTAGCTCACAGGCCTTTTATACAGGGTCTAGGGGAATTTTAGTGGGGTTTGGGTAACTTCTAGCCTCATTGGATAATAGCAGGGTTACAGATCATGGCTAGGTCAGCCCACCTGCCCCCACATACCAAAGTTTAAATTTTATTAGCTGTTCTTAAGGCCTCGAGCAACTGACTTTGAACAATTGACCTTTTCCCCACAAATTGGGCAGGTTCCAGTAATTGCTTAAAATGGTGGCTATACTCAAAATGGAGTCAGTGTTGGCCTCTCTTACATTCCCCCCTTGAGTTGTATACTGGAAGGCTAATCTTAGACTCCATTATTTTCTTCCTCAGGGGAGTCATGTATGGGCACATACCTGGTCCTAAGTACCATGATTTTAATGGATTTTACCCACTGGTTAATAAATCTGACAAGTGAGTTAAGGATGCATGGTCCATATGTCAGATCAACCAGAAGGATAAGTTTACTGGCAGATCCAGGAAGCCTTTAGCTCTCAGCTGAGAAATAAACTGGCTCTTTGGGAGGGTCTTGATCCTAAACTGCCTAGCCAATTTTTAGCTCCTACTTTTACAACATTACCCTCAGGGAACCAGGAGAGGAACATGGTGAATTAAATGTCCAACTTAAAAGTCCTTTAGAATTTCTCAATGACATGTTCCAAAGCATCCATTATTGGGCTTCTCCTGTTGTTCATTTGGCTATGATGTCTGGACCCAGGGTCTGCTTTCCAGGAACTTTCAGTAATCATGGTATGAGTTTCCCTTAGGTGGTTGCTTAAAGAGAAAAGGGAAACTTTATTATTTGGTAACAACAGATCTCATATGACTTTAAATTACTTAAAATCTAGTGTTTGGAGGCACAATCTCTCAGACATTAAAGGAAAAATAATTATCTTTTGGTTATACTTTCCTCTTGGGGGTCTAAGTCCATACAGTTAGCCCAGATTAGCCAACTTTTGTTTTCTCAAGGTCAGTTGAGGATCTTGTCCTCAGGGGCCACTTGGATTTGCGGGGGGGAGGCCTCTGGCTCCTCTCGGCTTTTCATTTACCAGATCCATCCACATGAGGACAAAGTCAGGTCTTACTAGAACAGGCTTTCCTTTTTGAAGCATGAGGAGACTTTCCTCTTTATAGACTGGCTGGAGTCCCATTAGTGGATCTCCAAGACCACCCTGCCCAGGAGGACTGGTGACTCGCATTTGCAGGACATTTCAAGAGATGCCCCCAGACATAGTCCGTTGGCTGAATTGGTATGAGCATTATGTATGGTCATTATCCATCCACAAAGGCTGTTACACCAGTCTAATACTTTTGATTACTATATAATATTTTAGATAAGGCTTGGACAAAAGTCAAGCAGCCTTCTATAATACTGACTGGAGGAGGGACTTAACACCATAGGCCAAGCATGTATAGCCCACAAGATAGAATTAAACAATTTCAATGTTCACTGCAATTACTACAAACAGGAACAATCTCTCTTTCTCAGTATATCCTGATTTATAGTTGTCCCAGAAAGACAGGAGTTGTAACACATACCGGAAGACAGGAAATAAACTGATAAGGATTACAAAGTCCATCCAAACTATCTTCTTTTGGACTGCATGCAGCTGGTTCAGGAAGATAGAATCTAGCTTTTTGAGCTAAATTTTCTGGTTAGGTCAAAGGGCAACTCTTGCAAGAAACATAAAGTACACTTTTCAGTAGTCATAGGTAACCCACTATTTGCCTGTGCCCATTTAATCCAAACCTGTAACAGGGAGACAGGTTCAAGCCAGGAGAGGACTGAAAATTAACAACTCTGTATATTCACAATCCTATTCAGGCCACTAGTAAACTAGCTTGAGTGTTTATGCTAATTTAACTTAAAACAGGTATCATCATTTTACTAAAAATTGAAGTGCCATGTGATATGCATATAAAGCTTGGACAAAAACTGAACACTCTTAAACAAACCTTGACTATATTTACATTTTGAGTCTTAAACTATTTGACTGAACCTTAGAAAATTAAGCTTACTCATAATAGTCTCACCTTTTACCTGCAATAACAGACCTCCTCAGACTTTTAACACTTGCATAGACTTTCTCATCGTCTTCACATAAAACCTTACTAAAAATATCCTTTTAACATTTTCCACTTTTTATATCTCTTTTTTAATACCATGAGATATAATGTTCATAAACAAATTAACCCTTAATTGTGCAGATTTACTAAGTAATTAATATATATTTCCCATGTAATGAGATGGGACATTTATCTCAAATATGCTAGTATAAACTGTGAGATGTTCATGCCAGCTTGGGAACAGTTTTGAACAACCAATTTTCTTTGAGTGCTGAGAGGTATTTTACTTAGGCCTGGCAAATGTCCCCATATCTGTGTGGAAATAAATTGTAGCCTAGAACAGAAGTGATCATTCCTTAAAATGAACTTATATTTTTGAGGACCAAGGACCATAGTGTAATTTAACAGTTTTAGCTCACATGACAGTTTACTTGTGAATCAACTTGATATCAAGTAAATCATTAGCATTAGATGTGAGCTGATTCATTTAAACAACTCCATAAAACAAATATGTTGATCAACACCTTGATGAAAACTCTAAATCAGAGATGAAAACTTAAATCAGAGTAAAATATGACTCTTAAGTTTATAACAGTCAACATAATAACATTTTAAACTCACAGTTTTTACTGAGGTCATCTAGCTGTGAGGTAAATTTTAAAATCACCTAGAAATCTGGGGATAGATGTATGTATTCTGGAGAGATGTCCCTAAACCCCAAAACTGGCTTGTGGCTTGCATTGTCTCTCTCCCTTCTAAGTAAATCAATGATCAACTAGGTAGCTTCACCAAAGTACAAACATTCATCAGAAGTCTAAAATTCAGTTTTGGGCAGCACTGGTTCTGGTGAACCTCTGGAAGAATCTAGCTCTCTGCTGGCAGTGCTTGGTCTATTCTTCTTGTAGCTGCGTCACTGCACTGCCAAGCTCCAGCCTCACAGAGATCTCTGTGTTCCTGTGCATTTAGGGTCCATTCTCATCTTAACAATTACTCTAATTATAACTGAAGCTGGGCCACACTCTGAGGCTCTAAGTGGGTATGAACTTTAAAGTGACACCGTTTGACCCACCTCAGAACAGTGGTCACCAGAGCAGTAAGGGTTCAAATGTGATTTGAGTCTGGAGCAAGTGCAGGTGGTGAAGGTGAGAAATGGCCCTGCTGTGACCAACCTCCAGCCCTGGCTGATGCACCACAAAAATCTCTAACCTGCCTTTTTCCTCATCAGAGACTCAGAAGAGGCTTCTCCCTTCTTCCATCAGTAAGAATCACAATTCCAATCCCTCATTTAGCCTTTCTCATTTACACCTTCGCTGCCTAGAAAACATCTAGACATCCCCTCCCAGTACAGGGACAATAAGCCCCAGCCATCTCAAACACACACATTCATCTTGCCCACATCCCTTTTACTGGCTCCAATATGCTTGATACATCCTTTTACTCAAAAACAACTCTCACACCTAAGGCCCAGCCCATTGGCCAGATGGGATTGGGAATAAAGCAGGGACCTTAAGCACCAGAGGATCCCACTCTCTAACCAGAACCGTGTGCATGGCACACATACACACAAGGAGCTGTGAGTCCCTTGGGGACCTGCCCAATGTCAAGAACTATTTCAATGGAGACAGCTACCTGGTATTTATTTTCTCTAACCCCATGTTATTTACTTAAGGTGGAAAATTACCAATAGTCACATACACATGTGTAATTTCCATGCATGTGGGAATTACCAACACTCACACACATGTTTTCCTCTTTTTTTTTTTTTTTGCTAGTTTTTTTGGTCTTTTTGAGACAGGGTCTCCCTTTAGTCTCAGTTGGCCTGGAACTTGCTCTGTAGACCAGGCTGGCCTGATCTCACACTGGGATTAAAGGTGTGTGCCACCACACCTGGTCCCAAGGGGCAACAGAACTGCCCTACACAAAACAAAAGCCAGTCCAAGAATTCATTTCCAGTCCTGAATATGGTCCACAGAGATCTCAAAAACAATGTAGATAATTCCAAAGCAAGCAAGTTATCTTTTTGAAAGCAAACACAAACCAAAATGGGATCTTTAAACAGTCAACTCTGAGGCTGATTCCTATAAACAATTACCACCTGTTGTGAAGCATTTGATAGACTCAGAGACAATAAATTTAGAGATGTCTACAGTATCCAAATTTTAGGCCTTTAAATGCATTTTTAAATATCAATTTTTAAAGTTTGCACGTGCATATCTAGTCTGGCATGCCAAAATGAATGATGCTGTGCACATAAATGATTGAACCTTGAAGTGGCCACCTGTTTGACAGAACCAACATGAGACAAATACAATAACTGAATTACAAACACACAGAAAAACTTAGACACATAACAAGCTACATGAATCTTAGACACATGGTTACCATAAACACAAGACAGATACCTCCTTTAAATCTGGTTAGATTTAGAATTTCCCATCCTGAGATCCCAGAGAATAAGAATGAAAGCAATCTCAGATAACCAAGTGAAAGCAACAGATGACAGAATAAGGGCCCAACAACAAAGAATATGCAGACATGAAGAGAAGAAACACTTCATGCAAGGAGCTGATCCACTGTTGGCCCCAGAGCCAGAAATCCAGACCCTTCACCTGAATTCCAAATTGCTGAGGTGAACCCACTATTCACACTCTAAATCCTGAGCAAACCCCCTGTTTACACTCTACCAGTGGAGAGCCAGGGCATCCCGCATCTCTGCGCTCAAGGAGCAGTACTGTGTCCAGTTTCTCCTAACCAAGTGCCCCAAACCAGAAACTTAAGTTTATCCAAAATAAACAAAACCAAAGTAAAGTAAAAAGAAAAAAAGAATTGAGCTCACTTTTACCCAAAAGACACGGCCAGCCAAAAGTCTCTAGTCTCTCTGGTGGTCTTTGGGGGAATTTCGGTGGGACCTCCAAGATGTTAGGGTCTGAGAATCCACACATACCAGACACACCGAAGGATGGAAAACCAAGACTTTATTTTTGGGTAAAAAAGCAAACCAGCATGCGGGGGGGTGGGGAGGTAGGGGAAAGGCTCCGACCCTGACAACTTGGCTCGCAGACCTAAATTAATACAGGGTCTAGGGGAATTTTAGTGGGGTTTGGGTAACTTCTAGCCTTACTAGATAATAGCAGGGTTACAGCTCATCATTAGGCCAGCCCACCTGCTCCCACATACCAAAGGTTACCTTTAGACACAGTCCTGAAACTGGAATGAGGAAATGTTGAGTCAGTCCACCTTCTCTCACATAGCAACAGTTATCTTAAACAAGTTTAAATTTTATTAGGTGTTCTTGAGTCCTGGGGGAACTGACCTTGAGCAATTGACCTTTTCCCCCGAATTGGGCAGGTTCCAGTAATTGCTTAAAATGGTGGCTATACTCAAAATGGAGTCAGTGTGGGCCTCTCTTACAGTCTTGTTTTTCAGTCTTGTTTTAGTGGGATATTTCTTCACTATGCCCCATTCCTCCCTTTTGAAATGGGAAAGTGTATTCAGTTCCATTGTATGCTGGAAGTATGTAATTTGCCTTTTTCTTAAATCTTTTACTGAAGTTTTGTGCATTTCATATATCACTTCTCAGTTCAAACCAGACTCCCTTCTCCCTCCATGCCCACTGCCCTTCCCAAGTTCATGCAGTCTGGCATACATGTCCTGTTTCCCCTGCTGAGTTTTTTCAAAGTTTTTCAAAGCAGAAGATTATTCGGGGGGGGGGAGAACTCTACTGCTTCAGTCAGTTCCCTGTCCCAGTTCTTTTGCTGTTGTTGTTCCCTCCAATCTGTATTGTTTCAACATATACTCATATATGTCACACATGTACTTGAATCATGTCATCTGAAAATAAACTGTATGTTATTTCTAAATCTTATTTCAGGATTCACATTTTTCCCTGGCAAACATACCCTCCACCCTTGTACTAAAATTATAAAGTCATACCCTCCACCCTTGTACTAAAATTATAAAGTCTGAAAATAAGTAGTAGGTTAATTCTAGAGCCTGTTAAGGGATTCACATTCTAAGAGAACAGTTGCTTCTAGATAGAGAGAAATATAACAGTAATGTTGCTCAGTTTGCCACAAATGATGGATATCATTCATCATTTGTTTTTCTGGGACTGTGTTACCTCACTTAACATAATATCTTGTATTCCATCCATTTACCTGCAAAGTTCATGATGTCATCTTCCTTTACCACTGCATAGAACTCCATTGTGTACATGTACCACATTTTCTCTATCAACTCATTGGTTGAGGGGCACTTGGGTTTGTCCCAACTCTTTGCTATTGTGAAGAGAACTGCAATAAACATGGTTGAGCATGTATCTCTGCAGTAGGATGAGTCTAATTATTAATGATGTTGAACACTTTTTAAGATGCTTCTCAACAATTTTTACTTCCTCACTTGTGAAGTCTCTATTCAGCTCTTTATTTCATCTCTTGAGGGGGTCATTTGTTTTCTTCTTTGTATTTGGAGTAGTTTATATATTCTGGAAGTTAATGCTGTCAGATGTATCAGGGCTGAAGGTTTGCTCCCACTCTGTGGGTTTTCTCTTTGTTTCACTGATTATTTCTTTAGCCATATAGAAGCTTTTGAGTATAATGAGGTCCTGCTTGTTGATTGTTTACCTTATTTCTTGCGCAGCTGCTGTCTGATTTAGAAGTCTTTTCCTTGGGGGCTGTAGAGATGGCTCAGTGGTTAAGAGCACTGACTGCTCTTGCAGAAGACCTGGGTTTGATTCCCAGCACCCACATGGCCATGGTGGCTAAGAACCATCTTTAAGCCAGACATGGTGGCACATGCCTTTAATCCTAGCACTGGGGAGGCAGAAGCAGGCAGATCTCTGTGAGTTCAAGGCCAGCCTGGTCTACAGCATGAGTTCCAGGACAGTTGGGGCTATATGGAGACCCTGTCTCAAAAACAAAACAAAACAGAAGAAGAAGAAGAAGAAGAAGAAGAAGAAGAAGAAGAAGAAGAAGAAGAAGAAGAAGAAGAAAGTCTTTTCCTATGCCTATGTCTTGTAGGTTGCTGACAACATTTTCTTCTACCACCTTCAGAGTTTTGGGTTTCACATTGAGGTCTTTGATTCATTTGGAGTTGATAATTGTACAGGGTGAGAGGTAGGGTTTAATTTTATTCTTCTATAAGTGGTGATCCAGTTTTGTCATCAACATTTGATGAAGATCCTGTCTTTCCTCCATTGTGTCTTCTTGGCCAGCCCCTTTGTCAAATATGAGGTGGCTGAAATTTACGAGCTCAAGTTTGGATCATTAATTTTGTTCCATTGGTCAATGGGTATGTTTTTGTGCCAGTACCAGGCTGTCTTTATGACTATAGCCTTGTAATATACCTTGAAGTCTGATAAGGTGATCCCCCTGTATTGCATCTTTCACTCAGGGTTGCTTTAGCTATTCAGGGTCTTTTTTTTTTCCATATGGTTTTAATGATTTTTTTCCAAGTCTGTGAAGAAACTAATGGAGATTTAATTGGGATTGCATTAAATCTGTATATTAATTTGGGTAGAATGGACATTTTTACTATATTGATTTTTCCAATCCATGAGCATGGGAGGTTTTTCCATCTTTTGATGTTTTCTTCGATCTCCTTATTCAGGGGTTTAAAATTTTTGTTGTAGAGATATTTGGTGTCTTTGGTTAGGTTTGTTCCAAGGCATTTTATAGTTTTTTAGGTTATTGTGAGTGGGAAGGTCTCCTTATATTCCTTCTTATGTTGCTTGTTGTTGGTGATGTAAAAAAAGGTTACTGACTTTTCTAGGTTAATTTTGTATCCCACCCCTTTACTAAAAGTATTGTTTCTAGGAGTTTTCTGGTGGAGTTTTTAGCACCCCTCAGATAAACTATCATATCATCTGCAAAAAGGGATAGCTTGACTTCCTCTTTTCCAATTAATGCTCCTTAAATTTCCCTTTCTTGCCTTATTCCCCTAGAAAGCATTTCAAGCACTACATTGAAGAGAAGTGGTGATAGCCTTGCAGGGTTCCTGCCTTTAAGGGGAATGCTTCTAACTTCTCTCCATTTAGGATGATGTTGGCTGTGGGTTTGGTGTATATGGCTTTGATTCTGTTGAGGAATGTTCCTTCCAGTCCAGTTCCCTCTAGAACTTTAAACATGAAGAGATGCTGGATCTTGTCAAAGGCTTTTTCTGCATCAGTTGACATGATCATGTGGTTTTTTGTCTTTTAGTCCATTTATGTGTTTATGATATTGATTTTCATATGTTGAACCATCCCTGCATCTCTGATATAAATCCAGTTTGGTCATAATGGATGATTTATTTGATGCGGGTCCATATGTGGTTTGCAAGTATTTTATTGAGTAATTGTGTGTCTATGTTCATTAATGAGATGGGACTATAGTTTTCTTTTTTGGTTCTATCTATGCCTGGTTTGGGTATTAGGGTAATGCTGGCTTCATAGAAGGAATTTGGAAGATTTCCCTCTGTATTCTTCTGAACAGTTTGAGTAGTAATGTTTGTAAGGCCTCTAAATGTTTTATAGCATTCTGCCATGAAACCATCTGAGCCTGGGCTTTTTTTGGTTGGGGAATTTTTTATTACATTTTTAATTTCCTCAAATATTATGGGTCTGTTTAAGCTGTCAATCTCTTCTTGGTTAAGTTTTGGTGAATTCCAGAATTTCAGATATTCATCCATTTCACGTAGGTTCTCAAATTTAGTTAGTAGAGGTTTTTGAAATATTCCCATATAATTGTCTGGATCTTTTTGTTATCCATTGTGATGTTTACCTTTTCATCATAAATTCTATTGGTTTGGAGTTGCTCTTTTTCCTTTGGTTAGCTGGGCTAGAGGTCTATTTTGTTTATCCTTTCAAAGATCCAACTTTTGGATTCATTGATTCTTTGTATTGTTTTATTTGTTTCAATTTCATTGATTTCTGCCCTGAATTGTGTTATTTCTTCCTGTCTGTTGGGTTTGTGGTTCATTTGTTATTGTTTCTCAAGTGTTTTTAGCTCCAGTGTTAGATTCTTTGTTTGTGCTCTTTTTTTTTTTTTTTTTAATGTAGGCACCCAGGGCTATAAACTTCCCTCTTAGGACTGCTTTTAAAGTATCCCTGTTGAGTTAGAAATGCCACTCTACCAAAGAATCTCTTGAGAGACCAAAAACTGTGGAGGAAAGGCTTTAATAAAAGAACATTACATCAAGGTAAAAGTACAGAATACAACACAGAGACAGTGACAGAGACAGATCAACGGATCGGGTGAGCACACTCCCATGGGACTGGAGGGCAGCGGCCCAGAGGTCTGATCCTCTCACACTTTTATTCCCAGTTAGGGGATTTCCACTGTGGTTATGATGACCCTTTCTCTGATTGGTGGGTTCTTGGTGGTTGCAGACCAGGCAGTCTTTTCTTGGATCAATCCACCTGTCCTGTACCCCTTTGTTTGAAACAATGTTTGTGTTTAGCAGTGTGAAGTCCCTTGGAGAGTAATGGGCTCCTTAGTAGGTGGGAAGCACTCCTGGGGCTGGGAAAGTTCATCCTGACCTCAGGTAGCTCTGGGAACTAACTCAAGGTGGGAGGGAGTAACTATGGGAACCAGACCTGCTTCAACTAGACAGTTGCTCCTGCATGGTTAACCTGTAAAACCCAAATTGAGCCTTGTCCTTGAGAGACCCCTGAGTGAGAGATGCGGAGACAAGACTCTTGATGCAAAAGCAAGAGGTTTATTCCTCTGGCATGCTGGGTTTGCCTGTACAATGAGGAGAGCTAAACCTCGAGCAATCTCTGCATACAGTTTTTATGCACTTAGAGCAGGGCAGGAATCGAACCTGATCTCCTGCATGACAGGCGGGGATACTCAGCATGCTTGGGTCTGCAGGTGGCTTGGGGCCAGGGCCCTCAGGGTGGTTCTTCCTGGAATTATAACTGACTGTGGTTTTCTGTTACTTGCTAACCTAAGGAAGGGTTGCTATTGCTAACCTAGGGAGGGGTTGCTATTTGCTAACCTATTTGCTAACCTATGAAGGGGTTGCTATAGTTATTTTGCAAAGTGGAAAATTCCACCGGCCTCTTTCTGTCCCTTCAAACCCTTTCCTTTTGATTAATTTCTTTCTGACTGGTCCTAACATCCCATACATTTTGTTGTGTTGTGTTGTCACTTTCGTTTAGTTCCAAGAATGCTTTTATTTCTTTATTTCTTCCTTGACCCATTCATTATTCAGGAGTTTTTTGTTTAATCGCCATGTGTTCTTGTAGATAGTAGGACTTATCCTGGTGTTGACATTGAGCTTTATTGCACTGTGTTCTGAAAGATGCATGAAATTATTTCAATCCTTTTGTACTTGTTAAGTATTTTTCTGTGTCCCAGTATGTGGTTGATTTTGGAGAATGTTCCATGGGGTGCTGAGAAGAAAGTATATTCTCTGGTGTTCGGGTGGAATATTTGGTAGATGTCTGTGAGTTCCATTTGGAATAATGTATTGTTCTGTTCAGAGTGTTTCATCCAGTTGATCTATCCAAAGAGCTCAGTGGGATATTGGAGTCCCCCACTATTAGCATGCTGAGATTAATCTGTGCCTTAAGCTCTTGCAGGATTGTGTTTATAAAATTCCTTGCACAGGAGTTTGGTGTATATATATTTATGATTGTGAAATCATTATGATTAATTTTTCCTTTTATAAGGATGTAATGGCCCTCTTTGTCTTTTCTGATTAGTTTTACTTTGAGGTCTATTTTGTCTGAAATTAGAATGGCAACTCCTGCTTTCTTTTTGTACTATTCGATTGGAATAACTTTTTCAATCCTTTAAGTTGGTGACTGGCCTTGAGTGTGAGATGGGTTTCTTGTAGACAGCATACAGATGGATTCAGTTTCCTAATCATTCTCCCAGTCTGTCTTTTGATTGGGGAGTTTAGACCATTAATATTTAAGGTTATTATTGAGAGATGTGTGTCTCTTCCATTCACCTTATTTTCTGGTTGCATTCTTGATCTAGCTTTGTATTTTCACAGTTATACTTTTATTAATTTTTCTCTCTAGCTGCTTAGGGATAGCTGCTCCTTTCCTCTGTCCTTTGAATTGCTTCAAGTATTTTCTGAAGGGTTGTTGGGGTTTTTTTTGGACATATATTCTTTCTTTTTTATTTTTTTAATTTTTTTTAAATTTTTATTTATTTCGGTATGTGTATGAATGTACTGTCTGCATGCAGGTATGTGCACCTGTGTCGTGCAATGCCGCAGAGGTCAGAAGAGGGTGTCGGATTCCCCTGGAACTGGAGTTCTCCTGGAATTGGAGTTTCAGACTGTTCTCGGCCACCATGTGGGTGCTGGGGATCGAACCCGGGTCCTCTGAAAGAGAGGTCGGCGCTCTTAACCGCTAGGCCATCTCTCCAGCCCCTGGACATATATTCTTTCATCTTGTTTATGTCATGAAAAATTTTTCTTTCTCCTTCAACTCTAATTGACATTTTTGCTGGGTATAATAATCTGCATTGGCATCTATAATCATTTAGTACTGGGAATACATTAGTCCACATTCTTCTGGCTTTCATAGTTTGCATTGAGAAGTCAGCTGTAATTCTGATTGGTTTTCCTTTATATGTAATTTGCTGTTTTTCTCTTGTGCCTTTCAGTATCTTTTCTTTGTTTTGGGTGTCTAATGTTTTAACTATGATATGGTGTGGGGAATTTCTTTTCTGATCTTGACTATTTGGAGTTCTATGTGCTTCTTGTATTTGTATGGGTTTGTCTCTTTTTAGTTTACAGAAATTTTCTTCTATTATTCTCTTGAAGATCTGATCAATACCATTGTCCTGGGATTCTTCTTCCTCTATCCCTATGATGTGGATGATTGGTCTTTTCAGTGTTCCAAATTTCCTGATTGTTCCACTCGTGTTTTTTTTTAATTTTTTTGTAATCTTTGTTTGAGCTTTCAAGTTTTTCCTTGCTATCTTCCAGGTATTATATTCTATTTTCTGCTTTGTCCAATCTGCTTTGAGGCTTTCTTCCATCCTTTCCTGTTGATTGGATGAGTGTTCAACTTCCTTTTTCATTTCATTCTGTGATTTCTTTAGTATTTCGACTTCCTTTTGGAGCTTGTCATTCTCTTCTTGTAGCTCTTTGTTTTGCTGGTCTGTTTCCTTTTTCATTTTGGCATGGGATCTTTTCAATGTTTCTATTTCCTTCTGGAGTTTGTCATTCTTTCCCTCTAGTTCCTTCTGGAGTTTTTCATTCTCTCCCTCTTGTTCCTTCCAGAGTTTGTCATTCTTTCCCTCCGTTCCTTCCTGAGTTCTTCATTCTCTCCCTTTAGTTCTCTGATTTGTTCTTTATATTCTTTTATTTCTTTGATTATGTCTTCTAAGATCCGTATCCTGGGTTCCTTCCAGGGAGATCTCATTGCAGGGATCTTCTATAGGACTGGTAGAATCTGGTGGAGATTTATTTTGTGCTTTTCCCATGCTGTTGTTTGTGTGTGTGTGTGTGTGTGTGTGTTTTGGCATGTGGGTTTGTTTTATTATTTGCATTCTGGTGTGAATCTGAAATGTTTATTCACTGCATTAAAAGCTTAATTTGCTTATTTCCTACAGATATGTTCTTTGTCTTCTCCTTGGTTTATGGAGGGCTGGTTGTGTTAGGTTTCCAGATTTCACTTTTGGCTATATATTGAGAGGTTTAGCTGGCTCTTCCCTTTCTGGTCTGAAGGTTCTCCAGAAGTCCTATTCCCCAGGTGCCAAGCTTCCTTTTCTCTCTGGACTTGGTGAGTATCCATGTGGCTGGGTGACTCCACCCTGCTGCTATGCCAGGTGTAGCTGGCTGGCAGGCAACAGGCCATGCCCATGGGAGTGATGAACCCACTTGGTGTTGTGCTCACCTGTTCCCCAGGCACCTTGCTGCCTCCTCTCTCCAGACCTCGTGGGTGTCCAGCTGGATGGGTGACTCCACGCCTAATAATTTATCTTTTGATTTTACAGGAATTTACAGTTTAAAGATTGACTTGAGTTTCAGAAGAGACTTTGTGCTCTGGACTTTTGAATTCTATTGAGACTGGTAAAGACTAGAGTTTTTAAAGATGGACTAAATACATTTTGCATTTTATATGGTCATTAGCCTATGAGAAATAAGGGATTGAATGAGGTGATTTGAATGAGAATGTACCCCATAGACTCCAAGTATTTGAACATCATCGTGCCCTGGTTTGATGGTGCAATTTGGCAAGGTTTTAGGAGGTGTGGACATGCTGGAGGAAGCACATTGCTGGGGCAGGATTTAGAGAGTTCTTAAGTCTTCCCAGGCTTCCAATAGTGTTCTGCTCCCTGTGTTTGTTTGAAGATAGAATCACTTGACTGGTTTTCTGTTCTTCTATGCCCCCCATTTTGAACTCCCTCTAGAATCTTAACCCAAATGAACCCTTCTATAAGTTGCCTTGGTCATGATGTTTTATCACAGCAACAGCAAAGCAACTAATACAGCCCAACTCACAATTTTCAGATTAAGAATAGGTGTATGATTGCATGTCCACAAAGAAAAACAATCATAATTTAGTGGCTCTGAGTGTGATTTTTGTGAGAGATGCTATATGAAAGTTGAACTATAATTTCCTTTACATTTAAAAAAAAATCCACATTTCAGTTTGCACGTTTGCCTGAAATAGTTCAGTGTGGAAGAAACATTCCAATTTTTAAAATTACCCGGTTTGGAGACTTAAGAGACAACTCAGAGGTTAAGAGCATTTGCTGCTCTTGCAGAGGACCAGAGTTTATTCTCAAAATCCAGATCAAGTGGCTCACAATCATTTGTAACTCTACTTCCAGGGGATACAACGTCCTGTTCTTGCATCATTGGAATGTGCAAACACACACATAAGCACACACACATACAGAAAAATAAAAGATAAATCTTAAAAAGAAAATATTCAAAGTAGAGTTTCACAGGACAGAAATCCTTCCTTCCCTATTGCTGTTTACTCTAATTATCTCGTATGAGACACATAGGCAAGGATGATGTGAAAAAAAGAATTACGGATGTTTCAGTAGAGTTTTAGAATAAGAAATGCTATTTAATCAACTTCACATAGTCCTGTTCCTGTGGGCAGTTTTGGCATTGGAAATTATAACTAACAGAACAGTTATATAGGCAATGCACAGTAAGATTCTCACACTGTAGATGTGACTAGATTGTACTAATGGATACATTGGACCCTAAAGGAGAGGAATCACTAGCTCAACATTTGTATCTGTAGGGTTCTCAATCCATCATACTATTTTCCAAGGTTATAATCTACCCAACACTTACCTCTTCAGGATGAATTGTATCTCAGGTCCTCATGGATAGAGTCTCTCACTCTTAATTTTAAGTGTCTTGAGGCATTTAAAAATAGAAAGCCACCCTCTTTAATTGTTCCTTGAAATATGGCTATGTGCACTTTTAACATATCCCAGTTATTACAACACACAGTTTTAGAGGGAAGATCTTTTTACTATGTATGCATTTGTAATATATTTCAAAACAAATTACTTATTTACTTCACTATTTAGTCACTGATAAGAATGTCTGCTGTTATTAGTTACAGTGATATAAATAATATTTTAATTGCATATGCTGCATAAATACTTCTGTTCAGATTAAACTAATATTGTTAAGATTCATTTGAAGCTTTTGCTATGAAAGTCTCTTGTGTATTTGCATTGTTTCATCAAAGAAAAATTGTAAAAAATTCCTTTCCCCTCCTCACCTTCCATGCCCCTATTGGAAGAGTCATCACTATAAGAAAAAAGAAATAACACAGAAGTGTTAGTGAAATAATGAACAATAACTGAACTGTTCTTTGCTAATTGTAGTATGTAATTACACATTACTATATAATTAGAATCATTTTCTTTTAATTATGCTAGAAATGTCTAAGCACCTAATACCTCTCATGGGGTTAGATGATAAGTGTGGGATTTCTTTCACCTTTTCATAAACTACCATTATCAAGAAATTGGGAGGTAAGCCTTTATAATAATAATGGTGACTGGCATATCAGAATCCTTAATGGATTGTCAAGATACTTAGTCTCCCTCACTTTCTCTGTGCTATATTTCACAAACACTAGCATTTGCATCTAATTTCATGTCATATAGTCAGTCTATCTCTGTTTAAGCCAAGAGGAAAGATAAACTAATGTTGTAAATCAGAGTGCCTGCCCAGAGAAAGTGCTATTTGTCAGTAGGACAAACTGCTCCCCAGGAGACTGACAGCTCAGCAGTTGACTGGTGAGCATGCCTATCACCTATTTATTCTTAGAGTGTATTTTAAGAAAGACCCAACTATCAAAGTCTGAAAGCATTCACAGTTATTACCAGCTTGAGTTGAGTTGATATAACACATTTCATTATCATTCTGAACACTGATATTACTAAGACCATTAAAAATCTTATTGAATACACTTTTAACTCTTATTTTATCCAGATAAGCTTATTTATTATTATTTTTATCCAATTTTGGGGGCTTAAAAATGCATAATTTCTACTTAAACGTAAAACCAACTTTTATTTTTTTTTATTTTTTTTACTTTATAATAAAGACATTTTAATAAAATAACAAATACATTCTATTTAATGATGTATTAAGAAAATATCCAATAGTTCTCTGCACAGGTTTACTATTCAATTTTTGCTCTTTAAGAAGCTACTGTCAGCTGGGCGTGGTGGTGCACACCTTCAATCCTAGCACTTGGGAGGCAGAGGCAGGTGGATCTTTGTGAGTTCAAGGCCAGCCTGGTCTACAGAGTGAGTTCCAGGACAGCTGGGGCTACAGGGAGACCCTGTCTTGAAAAGACAAAAAAAA
>VZQC01010238.1:5965660-5986535 GCA_009823505.1 Rhizomys pruinosus | reverse complement strand
AAAAAAAAAAAAAAAAAAAAAAAAAAAAAAAAGAAGAAGAAGAAAATAGCAGGTAGGAATGATAGGACTAAAATAACATTGAAACAAGTAAAGGTCAGAATAGAGCAGAATTAAACTATGCTAAAGAAGTAGTTTGGGGGCTGGAGAGGTGGCTCAGCAGTTAAGAGTGCTGACTGCTCTTACAGAGGACCTGGGTTCCATTCCCAGCACCCACATGGCAGCTAAGAACTGTCTTTAACTACAGTTCCAGGGGAATCCAATGCCCTCTTCTGACCTCTGCAGGTGCACCAACCTACATGCAGACAGTACACTCATACACATAAAAAATAAATAAAAATAAATAAATAAATAAGTAGTTTCTTTCAAGTAAACAAAGTCTGAAAAATAAAATTAAATCCTAGAGATGAGCTGTACATCTCAGATCTCAAGTAATTGTATTTTAAATATCTGAATATTATGGAATCTGACATCACATTTACACATTTTTGCTCCAGCTTGTCCCTCAAATGTAAGAAATTCCTTATTTTCTCTATGATATTCTGTCATTTCTATTAACTTGATTCAACCTCCTCTTCCTTTAGAAATTAAATAACAATAGGAACACTGTGTATGCTTTATGGGATATCTTTCAGTGCCTAAGCAGGTATGTAGAAGGATCTAAGAAAGTGAGGCAGTGAGACATTGTAAGAAGGTATGTTACTTGTATTCTGATTAGATGTCTGAAGATCATGGCTCTGTGATGCCATCCAAAATCCCGAAGTTGTAGATGACATTGGTAATATACAAGTGATTAGGTTGCATGTACATGAAATGGGGTGGAAACATTTGCTTCAAATCACCTGGTCAATTAAGGGTTGGTTAGAACTCAAAAACAAAAGATGCTATATACTGACTGTGGATTATTTTGTCACACTGAGAATTATTTTGTCATGCTGATTAACAAACCCAGTGTTCTGCAAATGTAAAGCAAGTGTTCTGTCCTACCACATATCTACATTCCCTGCCTCAGAATTTTACACAGGGTAGTCAAATGTGCTGAATATTTGCTGTGCTGAAAACTTAAATAATTTACTAAGCATCTAGTTTTAGCTCTTTATCAGGATAGATTTGCACAAATGTTGGTAATATAAACCATTTGATGGACCATAGTGTTGGGATTGACAAGCTGAACCCATGAACCACCCAGATTTTACTTAGTAGAGATAAACATAAATTCTAAGATCCAGTTAGGCATGTCAGCTTGAAACTTTTACCTATTTCTATTCTTTCTCCCAAACTCCACTGTAATGGGGATTAGAGAATTTTAAAATGACAAAAATCTGCAAGGTCAAAGGTAGAAAACAACATCACAGTGGGCAAGCATTGGAAGCAGAAAAGCAGATGCAGGAGCAGCAGGTGACATTGTGTTAGTGAGATGAACAGGAAATGAAATAAAAATTAAGTAAGCCTTTGAATTTGCAGTGGTGTGGCTGGAGCTATAAACACAGAGCACTAAGCACCCGGCACATATGCCTCACCCCTCGCAACCCACATGATGAAGAGCAGAGTACTCCCAGGTAGACACAGGTTATAGATGAGGGTAGTTGAGAGAGTGAGGATCAAAGGAAAACTTACACACCAAACACAAGTTCTTTTCCCTCAAGGAGATTGTGTTTTTAATGAGAAATGTCTGGCACTGACTGGGGAGGGTGATGGAAACTTTAAAGGTGTGGCCTAGCTGGAGGAATCATTTCTCTGAAAGTGGGCTTTGAAAGTTCATACCTTGGAGCACGGTGGTGCATGCCTTTAGTCCTAGCACTGGGAGGCAGAGGCAGGTGGATCTCTGTGAGTTAAAGGCTAGCCTGGTCTACAGAGTGAGTTCCAGGCCAGCTGGAGGTATAGGAGACCCTGTCTCAAAAAAAAAATAGATCAAAGGAAAATTCATACCTGGCTGTGGCAACTAAGTCAATTCTATCTTAAAAATTCCTGATCAGGCTGTTATTTTAAAGGGGCCGTAGAAGTCAGCAGAACTTATGCTCTGCCCAGGGCCACACACCACAGGACATCTGGATCAGGATACTGCAGTCAACAGTATCAGCAGTTAAGTCTTGAAAAACAACCAAAAAAAGAGGCTGATCTCAGAACCCCCTGGCCCACTGTTCCTCCTTCCTCACACTGTGTAATTGCTATCATACAAACCAGATACTACTTCTGCTTCGTAATGTTGCTTCTTGCTGAACTTTAAGATAATGCAGAACATAGCAGGGAATTCTTAGGGTTGAGGCAATTATGGTCTGTGCCTTTAAAAGGACCCCAAACCTTGACCCAAGTGTAGTGGCTCTCATATTGGCAGAAGAGGGTGCTGTCCAAGTGCTTGCTCAACAGGAATAAACTTTTTCCTTTAAATTTTTTAGTTTTGGCTGGTGGTCTCCGTGGGAGGTCTCTGCTACATTGTCCCACTTCTAGTTTTACTCTCCCTGCTTCCTGTGGGTGGTTGAAATAGGAGCTCTCAGCTTTCTGCTCCAGCTGCCTCCTGCCATGCCTCTCCCAACATGATGGGTTCTTATCCCTCTGGAACCATAAGGCAAATAAACTTTTGTATTAGTCACTTTTCTGTTGCTGTTATAAAATACCATGACCAAGGAACTTATAAAAGGAAGAGTTTATTTGAGCTTACGATTGGCAGTTCCAGGGAATTAGAGTCCATTGTGGCGGGAGGCATGGTGGCTGGAACTGGAGCAGCATGCCAAGGGTCACATCTCGCAATGAGCACGGGAAGCAGAGAGAGAGAGCAACTGGAGACCACGTGGCTTGTTAAACTCACTGAGCCTGCCCCCAATAACATGCTTCCTCTAGCACGGCCACACCTTCTAAGACCTCAAAAAACAGTGCCACCAACTGGAGACAAATGTCTGAATACTTACAGCCTATGGGGGACACTCATTCAAACCACCACATTCCATTCCCTGGCCCCCATAGGCTCCTGACCATATAAAATGCAAAATGCATTTAGTCCAACCTTAAAAGTCCCCATAGTCTTTACCAGTTTCAATGCCATTCAAAAGTCTACAGTCCAAAGTCTCTTCTGAGACTCAGGCCAATCTCTTAACTGTAAGCTCCTGTAAAATCAAAAGGCAAATTATATACTCCCAATGTACAGTGGAACCGAATACACATTTCCATTCCAAAAGGGAGGAATAGAGGCATAGTGAGGAAATACTGGACCAAAACAAGACCGAAAACCAGCAGGGCAAACACCAAGTCCAGTAGCTCCATGTGCAACTTCTGGGACTTGACTTCCAAAGGGCTTAGATGGCTCAGCTCTTCCAGCTTTGCTTGCAACATACATCTCTTTCTTAGGCTGGTACCACTCCCTGTATGCAGCTCTCCTTGGCAAATATCTCACAGGTCTGGCATCTCGAATGTCTTCTTGGGGTCTCCGCTGCCAACCAGGCTTCACATTCACAGCTTCACGCAATGGCCTATCAGGGCCTTCTTTATTCAGGTACACCCCTGCAGCACTCTGCCTGACCTTGGCAGCTCTCTGAAACCGTGGAGGAAGAACTGATGACCCCTTCACTCTTGCAAACTTCATGCCTCTAAAGCCAGCACCACGTGAATGAAATTGCTGAATCTGGCTGCAAGTTCGGGATGGAATCTCTCCTACTTTAACCACATTTGCAATTTTTCTCTGCCCTGGACTTGTTGGAGTAGAAAATGCTTTCAGTATTTTCCTTTCAAAAGCTGGAGGATTAGCTGGGTGTGGTCTTGCCCTGAAGGTACTGATTCTTTTGTTTACTTGTAAATCTCCAGGCCTCTCCTTAATCACTTTAGTCTCCTTATGAAAGGGAGCCTCTCCTTCACAAGCCTTGGCCACACCTTTAATCTTCCTAGTGTACTTTTCAGATCCAAACTGTACATTCTGCATTTCCTTCTGCCCCATTTGCTCTTTTTCACTGTAGATCTGTATAATATTCACCATTAAAGCCATACCACCATTTCTACATTAGGCTGACTTGAAATATCCTCCGCCAAAGACATTAGTCCACTGCTTTTCAACTTAGCATCAGGCAAGCATCTGGGCTGTGGACAAACTGCTGCCAGACTCTTTATCAAAATATCCCGGTTGCTGCCTAAGTCTTTATTTTCCTCTGGAACTACATTTTTTTGCAGCCATGCTTTCTTCCAGGCCTCTACTAAAATGGCCCCGTAAGCTCTGCTTACAGTAGTCAACAGCTTTTCTAGCCCAAAGTTCCAAAGTCTTCCACATTTCTCCAAACATCCACATGGTCAGGTTCTTCACAGCCAACAGCCCACTCTCTGGTACCAAATTACTGTATTAGGCACTTTTCTGTTACTGTGATAAAACACCATGACCAAGGAACTTATAAAAGGAAGAGTTTATTTGAGCTTATGATTGGCAGTTCCAGGGAATTAGAGTCCATTGTGATGGGAGGCATGGCTGTTGCCCTTATTTCCTGTGCAGTTGCTGTCCGATTTAGAAAGTCTTTCCTAGCTGGGTGGGATGGCTCACGCCTTTAATCCTAGCACTCAGGAGCCAGAGGTAGGCAGATTTTTGTGAGTTCAAGGCCAGCCTAGTCTACAGAGCGAGTTCCATGACAGCTGGGACTACAGGGAGACCCTGTCTCGAAAAGACAAAAAAGTCTTGCCTATGCCTATGTCTTGTAGGTTGTTGCCAACTTTTCTTCTATCATCTTCAGGGTTTCAGGTTTCATGCTGAGATCTTCGATCCACTTGGAGTTGATTTTTGTATAGGGTAAGAGGTAGGGTTTAATTTTGTTCTACTACAAATGGTGATCCATTTTGCCAGCACCATTTGCTGAAGATGCTATCCTTCCTCTATTGAGGTTTTTTGCCCCTTTGTCAAATTTGAGGTTGCTAAAATTGTATAAGCTCAAGTTTGGATCTTCAATTTTGTTCCATTGGTCAATGGGTCTGTTTTTGTGCTCGTACCAGGCTGTCTTTATGACTATGGCCATGTACTATAGCTTGAAGTCTGGTAGAGCAATACCCCCTGTATTGCATTTTTCACTCAGGGCTGCTTTAGCTATTCGGAGTCTTTTGTTTTTCCATATGAATTTAAGGATTTTTTTTTTCCAAGTGTGCGAGAAGCTCATGGGGATTTTGATTGGGATTGTGTTGAATCTATATATCAATTTGGGTAAAATAGACATTTTTACTATATTAATTTTTCCAAGTACATGAGCATGGGAGGTCTTTCCATTTTGGATGTCATTTTCAATCTCTTTCAAGGGCTTAAAATTTTTGTTGTAGAGATCTTTGGTATCTTTAGTTAGGTTTGTTCCCAGTTTTTTATCATTTTTGAGGCTATTATGAGTGGGAAGATCTTTTTTTTAATTTTAATTATTTATTTTTTATGTGTATGAATTGATGTATTGTCTGCATGCAGGTCTGTGCACCCATGTCCTGCAATGCCACGGAGGTCAGAAGAGGGTCTCAGATTCCCCTAGAACTGGAGTTCTCCTGTAATTGGAGTTACAGATGGTTCTCAGCTGCCATGTGGGTGCTGGGGATCGAACCCAGGTCCTCTGCAAGAGCGGTCGGCACTCTTAACCACTAGGCCATCCCTCCAGCCCTGGAAGATCTTCTGATATTCCTTCTCCACTTGTTTATTGTTAGGGTAAAGAAAGACTACTGATTTTTCTAGGTTAATTTTGTATCCCACCACTTTACTGAAATTCTTAATTGTTTCCAGGTTTCTGGTGGAGTTTTTAGCATCCCTTAGGCAAACTATCATATCATTTGTAAAAAAGGGATAGCTTAACTTCCTCTTTTCTGATTAGTATGCCTTTAATTTCCTTCTCTTGTCTTATTGTCCTAGCAAGTGTTTCAAGCACTATGTTGAAGAGGAGTGGCGATAAGGAGCAGCCTTGCCAGGTTCCCACCTTTAAGGAAAATGGTTCCAATTTTTCTCAACTTAGGATGATGTTGGCAGTGTCTTTTTGAGACACGTTCTCCCTGTAGCCCCAACTGGACTATAACTCACTCTGTAGACCAGGCTGGCCTCGAACTCACAGAGATCCACCTGCCTCTACCTCCCATGTGCTAGGGATAAAGGCACACACAACTATGCCTGCCAGTCAGTAGTCATGGATTTTAGCAACAGAAAAGTAACTAATGCATCAATCAGTTATGTTTGTATCCAGAAGAAAGGATATTAAAGTATTCCAGGGAAACCAGACTTTATCCAAGGGTAAATCCAATCAAAGGTTGGTATTGGAAAATTTCTCAAGTGGGTCTAGAGAGAAAATTTCTCAACTGGGGCTCAACAGTTAAGAGCACCAGGTACTCTTGCAGAAAAATCAGGTTCACTTCCCAGCACTGACATGGTGGTTAACCACCCTCAGTAACTCAATTTCCAGGGGATCCCACTCTTCTGATCTCTGTGGGCATTGTATGACATGGATGCACTTACACACATGAAGGCAATACACTAATACACATAAAAGAAATAAATATTTAATTAAAAAATAAAATTTATCAAGTATGTAACAGCCAGACTTTAAGTGATCATCCATCTGGGAAAGCCACCAAATACTTTGCTTGCACAAACAGAGCACTTCCAGTCAGGCCTGTAAGGCCTCTTTTCTAGATGCAGGCCTCTAGAAAAAGATCACCAGCCACTTTGCACTCTATATGTGTTCCTGAAAGAAAATGAATATGTTTTACCCAAGAAAAGGAGGAATTATTAAACAAATAAGAAAAAATAACTAAATAATTTACAAGAAGCCCTCAAAATTAAAGTTATAAAAGTAAAGAACTTGGAAGTAAAGAAGAAAGACAGAGAAAGTCTCCCAAGAAGTAGGAGAAAGGAAAAAGAGGAACAAATCAGAGACCTGATATGCAAATCATCCCCCCAGAAAAGCACAATAAAAACATGGAAAAGAAGATATTTTCAATAAATGTAAGATACTGAAATTTTTATACTACAAGGTAAGAAAAATAATTTTTTTAATTTCTTTTTTATTTTTATATATTTTTTAAATTTTTATATTTTAAATTTATATTTTTATATAATTTTTAAATTTTTTCTGTTTCACACATATTTCAGACTCTTAATCACCTTTATACACACGTCTCCATTGGCACCCTCCTGCAGCATCCCCCAGTTGACACATTCTGTCATTTGTGCTAGGGTTCACTGCTAAACTACTCTCCCCCACCCCATCTTCTCAGCTTATCCCCTGAGCTCTATACAGCCTACCAGGAGTCCCTTTTATAAAGAAGGCCAGTTCTTCCTCACCCAACCACAATCAGCTGCCAATATTTATTCAGCCAAGATTGGGCTCTGCTACCCATTCCTGCAGTTCTGTGCGAGTTTTTGTCTGGGTGAACGTGTGTGGATCTTGTGCATGCTGATACCAGTGCTGTAGGTTGATGTGAACAGGGTCCCAGGAGCTTATAGAATTCATTTACATTTGGTCTTGCACCAGCTCTCTGGCTCCTACAGGACAGACTTTGGAGTCAGATCACCTATGTTTAGCTTCACCCATCCAGGGCATAGGGACAATTGCAGAAGACAGGGCCAAAAGATTGTGAGAAAAATAATTTTACTATCTCCTAACCATTAGAGGATGTAAGCTTGTGGCATCAGCCGTGGGTTATTCCTCCAAGGAGAGAGCTAATAGCCAATTAGATTTGGGATATACAGACATATGGCTGCCACTGCTGCACAATATTTCCAGGCAGGTGAGGTGTAGCTGGTGCTGACGGAGGAGACTTGCTTGACTCAAGGAGACCTATATTTGCTTTATTGGTTTAGTGGCCTTTGGTAACACTCTCTGGCATTCCAGAGACCATCTGTATACTTGCAAGTGCGATCTCCATACATCTTTCCCATGTTTATATCAGGTCTTCAACAGCAGGGCCTTATCTCCTCTCTTTCTGCAGATATCCCAGTTTGGAGGCAAGGAGCCTTTATCTTTTGTGGGGGCTTGGATCCCCCGGCCAACATCTCCTTGGTAGGATAATCCATTGCTGATGTCAGAGCTCCTACATTAATATATTTTGCTTAAGTGCATAGCTTAAGGAGACTTTAATATTATATTTGGTTCTGAATAGAGAATAATCCTTTTCACAGTTTCTATGTCCATTAGTCAATTAAAGAAGGCAGTTTTACTGATTTTACAAGAGAATACCTCTGTAACAGCTGGCTCCAATCTACAGCTGGAGAACAACCTCATCATCATCATCATATTTCTCCTTATTATATGGGGTGGGGGGAGTTAAGAAAGTCTCTTGTATTAAAACCTTTGCGGCACCTAGAAGGTAAGCTTCGTTAGGATTCATTAAAAATATTTGTTACTAGTAAGATCCACAGAGGGGCCTGATGTCTGCAGCAATCTGAGGCATTCCTTCCCTTCAATGCCCAGAGGAGTCAATCCTTCTGCTGGCACTTTCTGGTACATCCTGCTCACTGCAAAGCTGCATTTTCTTTCTCAGCCATTAAGTTGGTGATACTCTGGCCTGTTGGAACATACAAATCCTTCCCCGTAGTTAGTTTTAAGATTTGGATTGCAAGGTTTTTTGACAAAAAGTTTTCATATCTATCTATATCCCCCTTTTTTATTTTAGGTTTTTATTTTTGACCCATGAGTCTCAAAAAAGCAGTTGTTTTATACACACCTATAGGGTGGAATCAAGGCACAGATTTCATCAAATTCACCCATGCTGTTTTGGTTTACTGTATGTGATTAACTTGGGAAACAAACTTTATTTTTAAATTAAATCATCCTATAAGTGAAAGAGATTGCTACCAGGTGATACTACATGACAGCAAAATTATAGAGAACATTTGTTTATGCAAACCCCAAAGTAATTGTTATACAGTTTTTAATTAAAGCTAATGTGGACAACAGCAATTTATGTTATAAACCACAGGAAGACCCTGTCATACTTAACAGAAGAAAATGTAATTCATGGATTAACATACCATCCAAACATCTGTGTCTATACCAAAGTAACCTACCATAACAATTAGTACAGTTTAAATACCTATATATCTAATTGCGTGTGCTTCATTAGTAGGATCGAAAGGCTATATATTATACTGTTTAAATACTTATATATCTAATTGTGTGTGCTTCATTAGTAGGACCGAAAGGTTATGCCTGGACAAGCTGGCAGCCCATGAAAGAAAACAGCCAAAATTGACTAGAGACCAAGACAACAGCTCCAGTGAAAGTAGACTGTTTTGCTTCTCATCCACCTGTGCCCCTTTTCTAAGCCTAGGGAACAATCTGTGGAAGAGGGGAGTGCGGTACAATGTAAGGGCTGCGATTGGGGTGAATGGTACTACAACAATATAGACTGGACACTCATTTGATCAACTTGATTGAACATACAACCCCCCCCCCCCGCTGGATGGTGGGACCCATGAGCTGTGTAGGTTTGGGCACAACTGCTTGCAAATTGGTTTTACGTGAAGGATGCTTGTACTCACAAATTATCACTTACTGTTAAAAAAATGAAAACAAAACAAAACAAAGCAAAACAGTGAAAGATGCAGAAAAGTTACGGCAGAATGCATGATCTGGGATGGGTAGGGGTGGGGTGGGGGGAAGGGAAAGGGACATATGCCTAAACTGAATTGGAAAATGATGTATGAAATACACAAAGCATCAATAAAAAAAAATAAAAGATGCAAGACATGTATGGCATAATGCATGAAATGGGGTGGGGTGGGGGAATGGGAAGGGGAATGAGTCTAAATTGGACTGAGAAATGTTGCATGTAATACAGAAAACATCAATAAAAAGTTAAAAAAAATAATTTTAAAAGCCTAAGTGTGTGGAGTTTCATTTTAAAGGGAGATACACAATAAAATCAGTTACTAAGAAGCTTTTCGGAATTGTGATAATGCTAACACTTTAAGACCTATCAAATCAAGAGGCAAAACTCAAGTATTGGTTAATCTATTGTTTAAACATGACATCAGAGTTCCTTACATTGAATCTAGAAGAAAGAAAATAAAACGGAGTGAACTGCTGTCAAAACTCAAAGAAGTTTATTTCAGTATGGACTTCTCTATCTAGACCTAAAACCAAGATAGATCAGAGATCAGAGCTAAGGCATACCTGGACGTGCTGTGTTTCATAAATGTATTGTTGGAAGAAGGGAGACTGGGTCAGAAGAGGAAGAGGATCAATATGAGTGGCCAGAAAGGATTACGGAGGGTAAATATAATAAAATACATTATATGCATATATGAAAATGTTTAAATGGGGCTGGAGAGATGGCTCAGCAGTTAAGAACACCGACTGCTCTTGCAGAGGACCCAGGTTTGATTCCCAGCACCCACATGGCGGCTAAGAACCATCTTTAACTCCAGTTCCAGGGGAATCCAACGCCGTCTTCTGACCTTCGTGGCATTGCACGACACGGGTGCACCAACCTACATGCAAACAATATACTCATATACATAAAAAATAATAAATTAATTAAAAAATTAAAAAAAGAAAATATTTAAATGAAACTTTTACTATGTATAAGTATATATGATAAGAAAAGTAGAGCTGAGGACTGTAGTAGTGTTTGTTTAGCTCTGCGATGTTTTGATTTGTGTGTTCATTTTGATAAAATTTTTATTACAGAGTAAATAAAAACAAAATATAAAATATTAATTAAATGTTTTTTAAATATTGTTATGTTGTCTGCAATAAGTTTTAAATAACGTTAACCGATATTTTAATTTTCATATGTATTTTCAGTTATCTTAGCCTGTAGGATAAGTTAAGTAGTAATATTTTTTGTTATTTATTGAGACAATAAAATAAATTGTAGCAATTGTATTTGACAATTTAAAAATATAGCATCTAAACCTTCCCAAATAACATTTTTAGTCTTAATAAAAAATAATAATTTAATTTTAAGTAAATTTATACGTGTAGTACCGTAAACAATCACTAACTTCATTAAAAGTTACAAATGGATATGAAAGTAAGAAGTATCACAGCAATTATATGATTCAGTATTGATGAACCTGTTATAGTATAAACTAAGTTGATTTTTTCAATAATTGACAAAATTTGATTTTAAAAAAGCGTATTCAGAAAGACTTGCTTAGTTAGGCATTATTTAATCTCTCCTCTCTCTCTCTCCCTGTTGTTTTCCTCTGCACAGGAAGTTTACCCTGTGAATGCCAAGGAGGACCAGGTGGCTCTCTGATTGGACAAAGTGACACCAGAGGCACAGTTCCCTCAGCTGATGGCATGTCCCATGCCTCTTAGAGATGGTTATAAAAGTAGGATTTGAGCAGAAATTTTGCAAAGTCCAAATCTCAAACTGAGCATTTGAGTTATTTTATTTGGGTGCATCTTCAGCAATTGTGTTGATTCGGAGGAAGCTGTAACAATATTAACCATATAAGTAGTTATTTGACTTATAACCAATAAGTTGAACCAATTTCCAATCATTTGTATCAACAGGACTGAACTCTGAAATTGTTTGCTGTCAGCCGCTGCCTGACTTTTACTTTATTTTTGGGCCCACTTCTTATTCCTAAAGAACAAATAGGCATTTAACAGGGAATGATTCCAAGTTCCTGTTAGACTTAGGAACTGATCATCTAATAAAAGTGTAATTAAAATTTAAAAACAGGATGTACTCAATGATTCTGAAGTCTATATTTCCATACATTTTGCCCTTGGAACACCCTGTGCTTTCTAATGCTTAGCCTCACAGGGTGGAAGAGGAACACACACTGGATGCTCCTCTCTGGCAGTTGCCGTTTAGGGTGGAAGGAGCCACTTAAAATCCTAAGCTATTGAGTTGGGCTTATGTAAAAAATACAGTGAGGGCTGGAGAGACGGCTCAGTGGTCAAGAACACTGGCTACTCTTGCAGAGGACTCAGGTTTGATTTCCACCACTCACATAGTGGCTAAAAGTCATTTATAACTCCAGTTCCAAGGGATCAAACACCCATTTCTGGCCTCTGAGGGCACCGTACGACACAGGTGCACTTATATGCATGCAGACAAAACACTCATACACATAAAATTTAAAAACATCATTAAAATACATTGAACCTTTTCTGCAGCCTCAATGAAGAGATTCTTCAAAAAGAAAAGAGTAATATCTTTATTCGTTTAACTCAGCCTTCACCTGTGTGTCTGGTGCTGAGAAGCCACTAAGGGTGATACTTTGGTACCTCAGGTGTGAGCTTCATACTTTGTTTGTTGGAATGAAGAAGCCATGTTGATGAGCAGAGTTTCCTGTTTTCCTGCTTTGGGCCTTCACAATATGAATAATGTGATTACTTTTCTATAAAATTCAACCCTTGAACACAGCATTAGAAATACAAAAAGGAGCACTATCAGAGAAATGCAGTTTCCAAAGTTTTAAAAACATAAGTTCTACAGATACAAAATGGGTTGTTTCAGAAAACTAGTTTAAAGTTTTATCTGCATTAATAAACCAATCTGATCACATCTTTTTACCAGTATCAACAATAAAATATCTTTGAATGGGATCTGACAGTTGTCTTTAATAGAAAAAACTATCAGAATACCCATGTGGTATTTGAGTGTTATATATTTTATTAAGAACTTATTAAAGGTGGTGCATACCTTTAATCCCAGCACTTGAGAGACAGAGACAGGCTAATCTTTATGCCATCAAGGCTAACTTTATTAATATGGCCAGGTCCAGGCTAGCTGGTCCTACAAGGAGATACTGTCTTAAAAAAAAAAAGAAAAGAATGTGTGTGAGAGTATTGTCTGCATATATGTAATACCACCTGTGTCCTGCAGTGCTCAGGGAGGTCAGAAGAAAGCCTCAGAAACTCTTGACCTAGAACTGGAATAGAATATTGTTAGCCTGACCATGTGGTGCTGGGAACTTAACTGAGGTCCTCTAGAGTGGTCGGTGTTCTTCACAACTGAGCTATCTCTCCAGCCTTTAATATATTTAATTTTCCAAATGAAAGCCTTAAAATTAAGCAGTCAGGAATGTTAGACTCTAGGTTCTGATGTAATGGTGAATGCCAATAATTCAAGATAGAGCCATGAGGATCTCAGAGAGATTAATGCCAACCTGGGCTACAAAGGAGTCCCAAATCAGCCAGGGTTACAGGGAGACATTTTCTCAAAACAAAGAGTAACAGACTTTTGACCTCAGATAGAAAAATATCATACCCTTTAATTTTTGGATGCTGTATTTTAGGTAGATACATGGTAGTAGAAGCAAGCTTCGGGGAAGAAAGGGACTGGTGGAAAATGAGGAAGGAAAGGAATAGAAGGGCGGGGTGGGCAAAATACATGACACACTTGCTTGAAAATGTCTTTATGAAACCCATCATTATGAACAAATGAATATGGGCCAAAGAACATCGTCTAATAGTGGCAAACTTTAGCTGCTCCCTCTCTTCTTGGGGTGGGTTGAAAAGGAGGTTAAATATCATTTATGTGTCCAGAATTCAGCCTCATTCAGTTCTCATTAAGACTCTGAGTTTAAGAATTTCCTTCATAAGTAATTTAACTTGCAATTCTTTGACTTATGAGGATGTTTGTAAGGTGAAGTTGAATATTTAGTTTGTCCCTGTACCTAATTTATGTATACATTACAGCATAGTGCATTATACCTGGATATCAGCTATTTTAGATTCAGGAGGTTCCCTTTGTGTGAAGGGCAGTTATCTGGAACTTTAAACACATTTGCCATATGCAGAAAGGTTTTAGTGGCTGCGAAGTCCTTCAGCTGGTTTACAAGGACCCACACTGTACTGGGAACTACAACCTGTAGGCCATGGCCTGTGTAGCCATCAAAGTGATGGGTGTTTCCAAGCCTGTAGGGCCAGGTTCACCATGGGACAGTCTGAATTTGAACAGTCTGAACTTCCTCTCAGTCTATACCACCTTCTGAACCCCTAAGACAAAGAAGTTGCATGAGTTATATTTCTGTACATGGATTCTGAGGAGAACCATGCTAAGCCCTCATGGCCTTTCATTTCCAGATTCAGAAAAGGCTGAATTATCTCAAAGGGTTGGCTCATGTGGTGTGTGCATGTGGATGATATGTATGTGTATGATGTGCACTGTGTGTGTAGGAGATGCAGCCTTGAAGACTATGCTGTTCATGCAGCGGTATAGGATGGGTAGGTAGGATGTGTCTTTGTGTGCATGTGGTGGTGTGCATGGGTGTCTGTGGCATGCAAGATGTCATGCGGCATGTGTGCACGTATGTGTGCTGTACGAGAGTATGAAAGTATGCATGTGTGATATGTGGGTGTGTATTCATGTGTGTGTGCATGTGTGTGTGTGGTGTGTGGCTTGTGTGGCTGGAGGTATGTGGCATGAATGGTGTATGTTGTGTTTATATATACATGTGCAGATGTGGTTTTGGCGTGTGCGGTATGTGTGTATCTTATGTGTGGTATGTGTTTGGTGTGCACATATGTAGTGTGTGGTATGCTCTATGTGACATATATATGTGGTATGTGCGTGTATGTGTTGTTTGGTATGAGTGATGTATACAAGTTGTATTTGCATATGTGCTTGTGTTGTGTGTGTTATGTGTTTTGTGTGTTATGTGTAGTATATGTGTGGTGTTTGGTGTGTGGTCTGTATGTGTAGTGTGTATAAATTGTGTTTGTATAGGTGCTTGTGATGTGTGTGGTGTGTGTAGTACGTATGTGTGGTATATGTGATGTGTGTGGTGTATGTAGTATGTATATGTGGGTGTGTAAATTGTTCTTGTGTATGTTTGTGGTATGTGTTGTGTGTGTGGTATATGATAGGTATACATGGCAAGTGTGTGAGTTGGGTGTGCTTGTTGTATATGTGAGTGGTATGTGTGTAATATGTATGTGAGTTCTATGCCTGATATGTGTGCTTTGGTGTGTGTGTTTGTGTGGTGTGTCTGAGTCATGTGTGTTTGTGGTATGTATGTGAATGTGTGTGGTGTGTGTTTATAAATGACGTGCAATGTATGTAATATGTATGTACGTGATGTGATGTGTGTGTGGTAAATACAAGTGTGTGTGTGCACATGTGTAGTATGTATATGATGTACCCTGTGTGTGTAGGAATAAGAAAAGGAAAAAGCTGTGTCAAGACTTTGTTATCTGTTTCTCCTGGAAGAAAAATACCTCATAAATGATGGGGTTTTAATGAGGGAAACTTAAAAGTGCTTCTCTTCAAAAGATTATTTGTTTTTTTACATAAAGCATCTCAGGATTATTTTTTGGAAACAGCAAAGGAGTTCTAACATGCTGGAAGTAGTGGTGGATGAGAACAGTTTAAATAAGAAGCAGGAACTGAACAGTTCTGCAGAAGGCAGTGGAGATGAGGCCTCCCTTCCTACTTTAAACACTGTGTACTGTGTTCTTCAGTGACGCAGCCGCTGTGGAATGGTGCACACACTCCGCCAGACGTGGTGGCACACACCTTTAATCCTAGCACTCAGGAGGCAGAGGCAGGTGGATCTTTGTGTATTCAAGGCCAGCCTGGTCTACAGAGTGAGTTCCAGAACAGCCGGAGTTACAGGGAGACCCTGTCTCAAAAAGACAAAAAAAAAAAAACCTCCACCCTGACTCCTGTGAACAACCCTAAGAAAACTCAGATAGTCACAGACATAAATCAATAAATCAATAAATAAACCCAAAACAAAACAAAACAAAAAAAGACGTGAAAGTAGAAGGGGCTAGTTGAGAAGGGTTTAGTATGGTGAAGTTAACACACACCCACAAGAACGTTGAAACAAACAGCGCAAAATCTGTCACTCTGCAATACATCTGTGTGTGAACCTGTATATATTAATATTCTGTGTTTCATGTGCATATGCCATGCACTGTTTTCTGTATATGAACTTACAGAGACATCATAAATTTTAAAAACCTGCAGAGATATACAAGCTGTTTCATGACTACCTTCAAAACATGCAAGTGGTAATAAAAATAGCCTTTTATCTTTTAGGTCATAAGTGTCTAACACTTAAATCATTTTATAATAATATGTTACTTTCAGCCGGGCATGGTGGTGCACACCTTTAATCCTAGCACTTGGGAGGCAGAGGCAGGAGAATCTTTGTGAGTTCAAGGCCAACCTGGTCTACAGAGTGAGTTCCAGGACAGCTGGGGCTACAAGGAGACCCTGTCTCAAAAAGACGAAAATAATAATAATAATAATAATAATAATATGTTGCTTTCATTAAATAAATACTTTATGAAATTCCTTCTGAGCCAAAGAAGTATTAGAGAGCCAAAAAGCTAAATTAATCCACTAATAGGGAAAGGCACACATACTCTGGAATCTATACACACTAGTAAATTCCTTTCTCTCCGTTTCAAGCTAGGATGGATATGTGCACACTTCAGATCACCCAATTCCAGCAAAAAGAATCACAGATGTGAACTGTGAGTCTCCATAGTGTTAGGCTATGCTGTACATTTCCTCTTCTAACTGTGGAAGGTGGGCTGTTTCCATACTTTCGCAGTCCTCACAAAGCACAGGACAGGGGCACGGAGAACAGTCAGTCAATTAGTATTTTGTGAATTAAATCTTCTAAATAAAGTTATTTTATTTAGGTTCAGCTGAAGGAAAGATGAATCAGTATGGAGGAAATTGGTTGATCTTCAAGCAGGTTTTCTATTTTAAAAGCCCAGAAATAAGTAAATAAATGAATAAATGAATAAATAATTAAAATAAATAGCCTAGTCCTTCCTGAAAAGACAGGAAGGCTTTGAGAGGAGGAGAAATATACCAGCATATTCCAAGGAGAGGCAGCTGTGTGGGTAGAGATGCTCATACTGGAAAGTAGATCTTATCAGGAAACACTTGGGCAGTTCATTTAGCTGGTCATAACACATACATGTGAAAATCAACGGAGAACAGGTACATGTGACTGAAAACTTAAGGTTCTATCTTTACCTTTAAATAGTGTGATCAAATGTGGCTGGGAAAGTTATGTCTGAGTTCTGTGTTAGACACAGAAGTGTACGTCCACAGGCATATGTGAATGAGCATTGGACTCTCCATCACAAAACACCCTTCATTATTTATAATTATGGAATAAACAATTGTGCTTTTTCCTAATTAAATGAAACATGAAATCAAAGGCCAGGTGTTACAAAGATAACATAAATGGTAACTTATAATAACATGAAAGTTACTCTGCTATGTATTGTCATAGAGAGAAATGGGCTTGCAATAGTTAAATGCAGCCATTTAAAACATATACATATATATATATATATATATATATTTTTTTTTTTGGTCTTTTCGAGACAGGGTCTCCCTGTAGCCCCAGCTGTCCTGGAACTCGCTCTGTAGACCAAGCTGGCCTTGAACTCACAAAGNCCCTCTAGCTCCTGCTGACCTGGAACTTGCTATGTAGACCAAGCTGGCCTTGAACTCACAAAGATCCGCCTGCCTCTGCCTCCCAAGTGCTAGGATTAAAGGCGTGTGCCACCACACCCGGCTAAAATATACATTTAAAAATATAGAGGAAAAGTACTCCTCCTAAGTCCAGTGCCAATTACAGTAGTAGTGAGCCCTGCAATTTGTTGGCTGTATGGTAAAGGAAATTGACAAAGTTTGCCTCCAAAGGATCTTCTAATCTCCTGAGTTATGGCATAAAATCAAAAGTATATATTCAAATTCAGGCTACAAAAAAATCTGAAAATACTTTAAATATATTTGACAATTCTCAAAATTACTCATAAGGCTCTGCCTTGGGCCTAATAAAGGCTAACTGACACTAAAAAAAAAAAAGTTAATTTCTTTGCTGATTGGTAACTTTTATTCTTGCTTTCTTTTCAGTTATATCATAGGTCAAAATTTTTTTCAAAAATAGAATTCTGGCTTAGATGGATGAAATATGGCATTTATTAAAACTGTCTCTGGGTTGAGGAATCTGAGGAAGAGAGTAGAGAATTTTGGATCAAAGGACACAATTGCATGTGCTTTTTCTTAAAATATTCCCAAGGGAAGGAAATTAGTAGCTCATGTTTTCCTCAATACAGCCAGGTTGAATGTCTTTAACATAAAATTTGCTATTTATTAGAAAATTACTATTCTGTAAGATTTCGGATGCAGGTAAATAGTCTTTCTGTTAAATTTTATGTATTTTTCCAATATTGGAATGAGAGTGCAGATGCCTAAAGTCATCATAGTAAAACCAGAGATCAGGAAGTCAGATGATTATTCAACTTCTCTCAGACGGCCAGAAGCTACTTTCCTTCCTTGAAAGACATATACATATTTTTTTAAGATGAACAATTTAGTCTTTATTTACAAATGTACTCATTTATCAATTCTCTTTAATTCCAGAACATTCCATCATTCCAAAGTGTGGGGTCACCGCCAAGATTTGTGGTGGGGTCCACCTAATCCTAGGATGACCCATGTGGAAAGCCCACACAGAAAAGCACTCCAGATGGACCCATGTTGAGGTTCAACTGCAGAGACAGCTTTTATTCTAACATGTCTGCTTCAATATCCATCATGACTCAATTCTCAGGGCCGAATGCTAAATCTTTTCCTCACTACACCCCACCCCATGGGTGTGGCCAGGGAGGTACCACTGGCTTAGGAATGCTACCCATCTTAACTAAGTTTTCCAACACCAAAGTTAAGTACTTTTGGCCCAAATCTACAGTTTCTCCACATGCCTTCTTCTCCCTCAAATCTGTGTTCAACCCTTGTAGATATAGCTATTATGTGATTGGGACCTTTTTTTAAGTTTTTATTTATTCTTGTATGTGTATGAATGTACTGTCTGCATGTAGGTTTGTGCACCCGTGTCGCGCAATGCCAAGGAGGTCAGAAGAGGGTGTCTGATTCCCTGGAACTGGAGTTAAAGATGGTTTTCAGCCACCATGTGGATGCTGGAGATCGAACCTGGGTCCTCTGAAAGAGCAGTTAGCACTCTTAACCACTAGGTCATCTCTCCAGCCCCGGGACTTTTTAACTAATTATATGATAAGGAACTGTTTCTGTCTGATTTCTTTAATGAATTATCATTTTTATTTAATTTATTTACTTTTTATCTCAATATTTATTTTTTATGTCATGAAAGATTATTTTATTTTTATTTTTTAATATATATTTTGTACAGGATTATCAAATCTAGACCTGTGTTCCCCACCCTATGCCCCCACCCCACCAGAGCTCATGCATTCTGCCAAACATGCTTTTCATCTCTTTCTCAGTCTTTCTCGATATTCTTCATGTGGAAGTTGACTGTTTTGAACAGAAGTTCATTGTTTCAGTAAGTTCATTGATGCAGTCCTTTCTGTTGTTGTTGTTATTGTTGTTGTTGTTGTTGTTGTTTCCAGTATACATCACTCCCAAATGCTTGGACAAAAGCTCAGGGGGCCGTGCAAAAGAAATACTTATAACTAGGTAATTGGCACTAGCATCCACAGATGAGGGATAACATTTGTCCTTTGTTTTTCTGGCACTGTGTTACTTCACTCAACGTGATGTCTTCTAGCTCCATCCATTATTCTGCAAAGCACATGATGTCATCTTTCTTTACTACTGCATAGAACTCCATTGTGTAGATGTACCATATTTTCTCTATCCACTCGTCAGTTGAGGGCCATTTGGGTTGGTTCCAGCTCCTTGCTATTGTGAAGAGAGCTGAAATAAACAGGGCCGTGCATGTATCTCTGTGATGGGGTGAGCCTTGGGGTTACATGTCTAGGACTGGTATGGCTGGGTTGGGTGGCAAGTTCATTCTACGTCTTCCAAGGATTCTCCACACTGCTTTCCATACCAGCTGTATGAGTTTACATTACCACCAGCAGTGGATGAGTGTTCCCCTTTCCCCACAACCTCTCCAGCACTTGGTATCATTTGTTTTCTTGATCCTCGCCAGTCTTCTTGGAATAAAATGATATCTTAAAGTGGTTTTGATTTGCATTTCCTTAATGATTAGTGATGTTGAACACTTCTTAAGGTGTTTCTCAGCCATCTCTAATTCCTCACTTGTGAAGTCTCTGTTTGGTTCTTTGCTCCATCTATTGAGTGGGTCAATTGTTTTCTTTCTTCTTTCTTTTTTGAGTAGTTTATATATTCTGGAAATCAATGCTTTGTCAGATGTATCTGCAGTGAAGTCTTCCTCCCACTCTGTGGGATTTCTCTTCACTTCCTTGATTGTTTCTTATGATGTTCAGAAGCTTTTGAGTTTAATGAGGCCCCATTTGTCAATTATCAACCTTAATTCTTGTGCAGCTGCTGTCTGATTTAGGAAGTCTTGTCCTATGCCTATGTATTGTAGTCTGCTGCCAACTTTTTCTTCTTTTTTTTTTTCCTTTTTTTGGGGGAAGAGGAAAGGGTTTATTCAGCTTACATCTCCTGGGTCACAGTTCATCAATCAGGGAGCCTAAGGCAGGAATTCAGGGCAGGAACCTGGAGACAGGAGCTGAAGCACAGGCCATGGAGGAATGCTGTTCACTGGCTTGCTCCCCTGACCAATGCCCAGCCTGCCTTCTTTTTATTTATTTATTTATTTTCACATAAATTTATTTTTATTTTTTAACAAATCTAAACCCGTTTTCCCGCCCATTCCCCCACCACACCAGAGGTCATGCATTCTGCCAAACATGCTTTTCATCTCTTTCTCAGTCTTTCTCAATATTCTCCATGAGGAAGTTGACTGTTTTCAGCAGAAATTCACTGTTTCAGTCAGTTCTTTGATGCAGTCCTTTCTGTTGTTGTTGTTGTTGTTGTTGTTGTTGTTTCCAATATGTATTACGCCCAACTGCTTTGGACAAAAGCTCAGGGGGCCCTACACAAGAAATACTTACAACTAGGTAATTGGCACTAGCATCCACAGATGAGGGATACCATTCGTCCTTTGTTTTTCTGGGACTGTGTTACTTCACTCAGCATGATGTCCTCTAGCTCCAGC